>NQII01006344.1:23346-166725 GCA_002778355.1 Clitarchus hookeri
CAACTTTGATGAACCGTGTGGGGGGTGACAAAAACCGGGCCTCGTAGCGCTGCCAAGTTTACAAGTCGCGAAAAAAAAAAATTGCAGTTAAAAAAAACAGCGTGTTCTTTGGGGGCCGCGAGTTTGTAATTTCCGGTGTGGACCGCTGTAGGCTGGCTGTGGGGTCTGTGCGCACTCTTGACTATCGGCCTACAGCGCAGCGTAGACTCCCCCCTCCCTCAGCATGAATTAACTCGCGCGTTCGTGCTGCGGTCGATTCGAGCGTGCAGACATCTGGCCGACTTGAAACAAGGTCGGATTTTCTCTTAATGCTACGACACTTATTTTCTTCTCCCTTACGATGTCTTACTTTAAAATTGTAGCAATTGTTTAACTGAAGATTATTAATCATGCATTTACTGGGGTTCGCGATTATTTTCCAGCGACCATATTAATATACATTTTTATTAAAATGATGTCTTCTCTCCAAAGCCCATCTCGCTTGACAACAAAATTGTGATATTGGTAACGTTAGTGGGTGTACACCTCTCACAG
Organism: Clitarchus hookeri; assembly: GCA_002778355.1. Classification (NCBI taxonomy): domain Eukaryota; kingdom Metazoa; phylum Arthropoda; class Insecta; order Phasmatodea; family Phasmatidae; genus Clitarchus; species Clitarchus hookeri. The sequence continues at coordinate 23,881 of NQII01006344.1, forward strand.
TAATTATTAAATATTTTCATTAACATCTTACAGATATGTAACACATATCCTTCCGGCCTTTAAATGTAAAATTTATGCCTTATGTTCCAAAGCAAGTNGATTTTCTCTTAATGCTACGACACTTATTTTCTTCTCCCTTACGATGTCTTACTTTAAAATTGTAGCAATTGTTTCACTGAAGATTATTCATAATGCATTTACTGGGGTTCGCGATTATTTTCCAGCGACCATATTAATATACATTTTTATTAAAATGATGTCTTCTCTCCAAAGCCCATCTCGCTTGACAACAAAATTGTGATATTGGTAACGTTAGTGGGTGTACACCTCTCACAGTAATTATGAAATATTTTCATGAACATCTTACAGATATGTAACACATATCCTTCCGGCCTTTAAATGTAAAATTTATGCCTTATGTTCCAAAGCAAGTNAACATCTTACAGATATGTAACACATATCCTTCCGGCCTTTAAATGTAAAATTTATGCCTTATGTTCCAAAGCAAGTTCTTCTTGACTTAATATAATATAATGTTCAATTATAAGTTTAAAATCGACAAGTTTATCAGCGCAGATTCTCCTAATAGTGTATAACAATATCCCAGTACATTAAGTTGCTACATTATGACCCAGTTAACTTTGTAATGAAAGGATGCTGGAATTTTTAAGTATTTCATTTATACGAATATATAATTGCTTACCACTGCGTAAGTACAAAAAATGTGCTTCCTGACCAAATGCTGAAGTTTGACCTCGTTGTACACTTCGTGCGAATAAACACCCACCAAGAATATATATTTTCACAGAAATGTATCGGTGACTAGGTTCTTTGTCGTGGTTGAAAGATCTAACACGTATTCGGGAATTTTAGAGTTTTGTGCTGGCCTTGACTGGCTTGGTGAAGGCGTATTCCATCACCATTTCAAGTAAAATGTTTTGTATTTTCGGACCAGAAACGACACACAAATTTCGCTGTTTATTTGCCTTACTATGAAATGTTTTATTATATCGAAATAATAAACAAAAAATAATAATTACCTCGGGAAGTGATAAGTATATTGCCTCAAAGTTTAAGCTTAAAATTATTTCTGTTGTACTTTAGACGAAAAAATTTCTACAATGCCGCCTCTGATCTCTGTGATTCAGCGGAAAAAGAAGTGACCCATCATGAAGGTATTCCATCACCTCAGGTTTTGCGTTCCCATTTACTTTACTGTTGGTGCAATATTTCACCTTGTTATTCTTTTATCGGTCCTATATTCTCTGGAAACGGGTTTAAATGTCAATGAACGAAATATATATACTATCATCTTTACAGTAATTTAGCATATTGTTTAAATGTGGCACGTTGCTTAAATATGGCACCTAGTCTGGATCTTTACTATTCTCCAAGAACAGTAAACATTTTTCTGAAGTCACTCCAAATATCTGGCCCAGGATGTGTAATATATTTTTTGAAATAATTATCTTCATTAGTTTTCTGATCGTTGGTCCCATAAACAAAATTACTTTAGATTTTGCTTCTGTAAGCGCAAAACTTTCATTCGTTAAATCTTGAAAAATAATATCTATATTTATTGACTGCCTTAGTAAATTTACTTTATTAAGTGCAATGTGACGTATAAGGGCCATTATATAATGTTTTCCTAACCTACTGAGCTGTTCCTCGTTATGCGCTCAGACCCTAGTATCGATGTGTTTCTTCGAGGTCTCTCTTTCCATATTTGTTCAGTAATGTTTTCAATCTCGAATGTTCCATTTAACTAATTAACTTTGGTACTCAGTGTAATACTATCGCTCTGAAACAATAAAGGCACTCTCCAAATCAGCAGTAATGGTTCTATATATAGATTTTGGAGTGAACACTTTTAGTTTGCCAATTAAAAAATAACAGGCCTCACTTTGGCTATCTGACTCACGTCGCATCACTGGTACTCCAAACATAAAGGAGTTCTCCTTTTTCTTAACTTCGTGACACCGCCACCACCACACTCAGAATGAGGTGCCCATCGCTTATACAGGCCACCCAGCGTAAGGCCTAAACAAGCAGAATAAACACTTTTTAACAAATAACGTATGTTCTGTTTTTGTGTGGCAAACATTAAATCCCACGAATATAACAAATTATAATTGAATCGTTCTTTACACGTAATTTTAGCACGAAAAAAGACGGAACGGTTCAGTGAAACACTTCTCTGAATTTAAATAGAATTTCCCCATGACAAGATTGCTTGGAAACCATTTACCTAAAACATGAATGATAAACTGTATATATAATATGCATATACTACTGTTTTATTTGATAATACTAAGTCTATAATATTAAATAAGCATGCATATAGACATAAAATGTGTAACGAAGTGTTCTACAGCCTAAGCAATGTGTAGCATTCTGTTTTTAATGAACTTGAATTTATGAATACTTATTCATAATGGTCACTGTCTGTTTTTCAAAGACTTTAAGTATGACCAGCTATCTAGTTAGATAAGCTAATATAATGCACGCTTTTTATACGTGGGGAACTGTTAGCTATTTTTGTTCTTCCCTTTGCTTGTCATTACACCCATAATTTATTCGTTTTGCATACCGTCCTCATCTTGAGGGCGCACATTACTAGATTTTTCTATCTTGTTCAAGTAAATAATTTTTATGGAAGGGATGAGTATTTTTTAATTTTGCTAGGGTGCTCTTTTTCATAATTATCTTACCAACAGTAAGATCATTGTTAATAATAAGTTAACATGATTGTACTATGCCGTATTTTACATGTTCTAATTCAAACATAATTTAATATTTTTGATATTTACAGTATTATGTAATTTAATATATATATTTACAGTAGTTAGGAATAGCCGGCTTAAAGACAGGTCCATGACAGGGATCGGTGATCCACCCAACCTTGTTATGAAAACGTAAACTGCCTGTGTTTGCATTCCACTGCTATGGCGGCCATCTTGGCAGTCAGTGCCAATTTTTTTCAACAAAATTCCAAAATGTTAAAAATTTATAAAAAAATTATTTTAAAATTATTTTTCCAAAAATTAATTTTTTCAAATTTAAAAAAAAAATTTTTTTTTTTCAAAAATAAAAAATAATATATTTAATAATTCAAAACTTTAAAAAATTTATTTAACATTCCAAAAGTAAAAAAAAAAATATTATTCAAAACTTAAAAAAAAATTTCTCGAACATTCCAAGGCTGCCATTTTTGTTTTTTCCTACATAGCCTCAGGCCATGGCTCACTGTCACGAAGCTGCCTTGCCATTAAATCGCCCAAGGCTGCTGGCATTGAAGGAACAATATTTTTAAGTACTTCATTATTATTATCATATTGATTCTTTGATAGCACCAAATAATAATATTTATCTCAAGTTATATATATGTATTATTCATATGTAAAATAATTGGAAGTATCAATACCTTTGAAATAATACATACACATATAATATGTAAATTATTTTATTAACACTTTTTGTGGTATCAATACATATGTTTTTAAGTACTTGATTGCCATCATATTGATTCTTTGATAGTTCCAAATAATAATATTTATCGCAGATTATATATATATGTATTATTCATATGGAAAATGAATTTGAAGTATCAATACCTTTGAAATAATGCACGCACACGTCATATGTAAATTGTTTTATTAAATACTTTTTGCAGTATCAATTAATTCGATTTAATACATGCATTTCAGTATCTTCAACCGTCAAATATATTTTTTCAGGTTTTTATATGTATTATTCATATGGGAACTTTTTATTAAACAATTTTGCAGTATCAATACGTTGATTTTATATACACATTTCTGTATTGTCCACCGTAAAAAATAATTCTTTGATATCACTAAATAGTAATAATATTTTCCGAGGTTTTATATAATGTATGAGAACAAAGAAACTAATTCTTCATATGAAAATGAATTGGAAGTATACATACTTTTTATATAACATACTTTTTGGAACTTTTACTAATTTATCTTGCTGGCGTTTTTTGTGATAGTAGATATAAAATGGAGTACAAACTTATTTTAAAAATATATGTGATTATATACTTGGAATAATTTTCTAAGTATCGCANTTTTTGGAACTTTTACTAATTTATCTTGCTGGCGTTTTTTGTGATAGTAGATATAAAATGGAGTACAAACTTATTTTAAAAATATGTGTGATGATATACTTGGAATAATTTTCTAAGTATCGCAAGTTACCTTCACTTACCAGTTGCTGCTTCGTCTTCCCGCTTTCCATNATGTGATTATATACTTGGAATAATTTTCTAAGTATCGCAGGTTACCTTCACTTACCAGTTGCTGCTTCGTCTTCCCGCTTTCCATCTGCATGACATAACCATGCAGACGGACCCCGGACTTGGAACCGGGCCTGCTCACTATTCCTACGAAACTATCAATACATATATATAAATATATATATTATTACCGTTACAGGTATAGTGAACAGGTGGGTTGCGAAGCATAAGGGGGCGACAATTGAAGCGAACGCTTCAGCAATGGGAAACAGAATATAAAAAAATACAGACGGGTACTACAGTGTGATGCCAACGACACGGTGTGTGATGCCAACACACAGTGCGATGGTGGGATGAAGAGAGAGTAGACAATTGTGCATCGATATGACTATTACATATGCTGTAGTACGTCTTCGGCCGCAAATTTCTTACGATTTTTTTTGTCTGTTGACATTTTTTTTTTAAAAATTTTATTTTGTAATTTTTTAAAATTTGTTATGATAATTTTTTGTTTTTGAAAAATAATTTTTTTGTAATTTTGTAGTTTTTTTAAATTTGAATTTGACTTTGACCTTATGACATGTAAACAAAATGGCCATTGTCTAAGTGGAATACCAGATCATGGTGGTTACGTACTGACCTACAAAATGGCTGCCATCCCGGGATCCTTCGATGGGGGACTTAGTTCGAGCCCGGAAGGTGTGAACATGTACAATAAATACTTTACCGGATATAGTAGAGTCGTGTTTAAACCAAAGATTGAACACGAGCAAGTACAAATATGTGCAGCTGAAACCATTTTTGGGGTTATCAGGACACTTGTGATAACTTTTATTATGATATTCTACCCTGCTACAAGTCCAACCAGTGTGCCGTCTACAATCTCCGACCCAAGAGTGAGCTACCTGAAAATGCCCGTATTCTCGCAGTACATACTGAATGTGAAGACATTACAGAACTGCAGACTGAGAATAAGGAGGTGATCTTTACCTTGCGAGAAGTTGATACTGGATCCCGCTAAGGTTAGTTGTGTCTTCGATTGAAACTCTATATAAGTGAAGGTTAATAAACTGTTACAACATCATGAACGTTGATGCAGACAGCAGCACGATGGCCGAGGGTGAAATGGCATGTCACAGCAAGTGTAAATGTTGTCAGGTAATGTACAACATTTTTTCACTTATTCGGCTGTTATTGTTCAAAAAACACTGAGGTAATGTCGCAGTAGAATACTCACACTATATAAACTACGTGTACCCTACCAGTCCACACTAGTGAGCTCAAGATGAACGTACCATTTCGCCTAGAGACAGCTTACAGCAGTGTAACGCCTGGTAACAACAGCATAACCTATGTCTGTGATGGTGACGAGCCAAGAACATACAGCGAACAGTGTGACGGTATACTGCATTGGCTGCTTGCCCACAACCCAACATCATACGAGCGATGGCAGCAGATGGTTGAATGTAATATTCTGGGGAGGTGTGTTGTTAACTATATGCGAACAGACCGTCCCCTGTCATGTGGTTCGGACGAGGTTATAACTCACGCTTTATTGCACGATGCAATAAGAGTTCACCTTCCTCAAGACCCTTTGGTGCTAGCTGAACCTACAGTTCCTGCCTACTCTGCTGCTGTAATTGACATTACTAAGGAGGACGTCCAGCTGCCGGCCATGAAATGTAAGAAGCCTGCTGTAAAATCTACGCCAGCTGTCAAGTCCTTGGTGGTAAAATCTGTTCGTCATCGCAGAACGTCACGTAAGAAGAAGATGCCGGCCACCACCTGTCTGAGTTGCGGGAATTCATCGCTTCAGAACGTATGTAAATTAACTGTTGCTGATAGAAAGACTTTACTGCAGCAACTTTTCACTACTCTGCTTTCTAAAGTATAGTGAAAAAAAATTGTATGTAATTTAAAAAAAAAAAACAAAATTTCTTTTCTTAATTGTATTGTGATTGTATCAAATATACAATTTTGTTTTATTAAATATATTGTTTATGTTTTTGTATTAATTTTTTTATATTTGCTTTTGGTGCGAAACAAAAAAACAACTGTATATGAATATTTTCTTGGACTGTATTAATTGCAGAAAGAAATAAGAGAATGTGTATGTAGTTGTTAATCAAAAACAACGTATAATATATACGTCAATATATATGTTCTGAAACTCTCTGTGCTCTTATTTATGTTGGATGACAATCACACATACATATCTTAAACAAAACGTGTTAGAATATTAAAAGCACAGTACACCCACACTCAATATTTCGTAAAATGACAAAGACTTGTGAGATAGTAAACATAAAAAAAATTACTGGTGTACCAGCATTAATTGGTGTACCATAATTAACTGGTGTACCAGTATAGTAAATATACTTTAATCTAAAGACATTACATATTCATTTGGATGGTACCATTACTTGAATAGTAAATAAAATATGTTACTTTAATTACGTTACAGTTTTAGCATATAATTATGATGGAGTATAAATCACAATTTCGCTTTAGTTGTTCATGTGTAAATGAGAAACAGTAGGTAAAATTCCATACGGCATTTCGTATTTTATTACATTACAGTTTTAACATATGACTATGATGACATGTAAATCACAAGTACACTTTAGTTGTTTATGTGTAAAATAAGATACAGTAGAAAAAATTCCATATGGTAGTTCATATTTAATTACGTTACAGTTTTAACATATACCTACGATGACACAAAAATCACATGTACACTTTAGTTGTTTATGTGTAAATTAGATACTGTAGGTAAAATTCCATACTGTATTTCATATTTAATACATTACAGTTTTAACATATAACTATGATGGAGTACTCGCAAGTATACTTTAGTTGTTCATGTGTAAATAAGTGGGTAAAATTCTATATATTAATATTTGAATAGTAACTGGGCTGGGGAATAGAGATGTTTTGAATTTTAGCCAGGGACCGTCTCTCCTACAGCCGTTCTGATAACACTTGTTACCGTCCTAATACTCTCTCCAGATTACGCTCCTTTGGGGAAATAGTATACATACCTCTCCTATATTTCTAAATGCTCAATCGTGTATGGACCTCTGAGCTCTTCGTGTCTTGCTACATGTCCAGGGTCCTTCACGATTTCAGTTATAATACCTGCCGTGCTCTGCGTGTTAGCTATACATGTCCAGGGGTCAGTATCAGGCTGATATTAGCGCCTGNAGTTATAATACCTGCCGTGCTCTGCGTGTTAGCTATACATGTCCAGGGGTCAGTATCAGGCTGATATTAGCGCCTGATACTATACAATATCTCTCCTCTTTATAGGTAAGTGTGTTTCGTCTTTTGGTGAGTATTATAGGTAGGCGGGTTTGTATGCGAAGACGTTCAGTAGTAATCATTGTGTAGTTCGTCCTCGTACTCGGATATAACTTTTAATAAATTCCATAATGGTATGTGTGTTCGCACACCCTTTTCCCAGCAGTCGTTAATTATTTATTTCACCTAAGGCTTCTCTGTATGTGTCGGCGACAGGCCCGCGTGTAGGTATTTACAACTTGTGCCGTTTCTAACGCGTAGGGGGCCTTGAACTGCTCGATATGTGCCATATAGCTCTGTATACATTCAGTTGCTCACACGTCATGTAGTCTCTCACTGGTTCTTACAGCAAGTCCATTTCATATTGAGATTCGGATATTCATCATACAACGCATGAAGCATGTCTCTCCCGTAGAACGGGTATCATTATATTTAAATATAACGTCCCTCCTGGTTTCGAGCCCCGGTGCACACACTTGTCGATTTAGTTTTGATATATTATTTTACACACATATTTGCAAACTATTCTAGAAACTTTTTGATTTGTCGTAGGATACTTCCTGGCCTGGGCTGCCTGCCACGCACCTGAATTAATATATATTAGTATATATTTGTATATACATATACTACTGCAATGGAATCGTCGTCTAGTTCACCTGCGTTGTCTCCATCCTCAGTAGTGTTGCCTAACCCCTCTACCGTTCCCATTATATGCAGACCCGCACTNCCTCTCCCGTAGAACGGGTATCATTATATTTAAATATAACGTCCCTCCTGGTTTCGAGCCCCGGTGCACACACTTGTCGATTTAGTTTTGATATATTATTTTACACACATATTTGCGAACTATTCTAGAAACTTTTTGATTTGTCGTAGGATACTTCCTGGCCTGGGCTGCCTGCCACGCACCTGAATTAATATATATATTAGTATATATTTGTATATATATATATACTACTGCAATGGAATCGTCGTCTAGTTCACCTGCGTTGTCTCCATCCTCAGTAGTGTTGCCTCACCCCCCTACCGTTCCCATTATATGCAGACCCGCACTTCAGTGTGGCTTTTGCGACCGTGTGTTTACGGTTCGTCAGAATGGATTGCGTCACGAGCGCTCTAAATCTATTCCAGCATCTGGGCCCAACATCTCTGCGATAGGTGTGGTCGTCCCTTCAACCGCACAGACAAGCTAGCCGAACATAGTGTAACATGTACTGGACTGATCAATCAGACTGCTTCGCTCAACTGTGCGTTCTGTAATGAGGGCTTCGGGCACTCTTGTCATGCCCGATGCCATGAACATATNATGAGGGCTTCGGGCATTCTTGTCATGCCCGATGCCATGAACATATTTGTTGGGCGAACCCTGTTGCTCTATCAAGGGCATGTGGGTACTGCGGCTGGCAGTTTACCAGGACCGATAGGCTTCGTGCGCATAGCGCAAAGTGTTCTGGTGCTGTCACAACAACCTCCTGGCCGGCGAAGCGAGCGATAGTTGCAAGTCCGCAGTCTGGGCCCTCCCATAAAGTTCCGGCTCTTGCGAGCGAGGGTAGCTCTCGCCGAGAGCCCATTGCCACTGGGGCTGGCAAGAGAAACTCGTATGGGTTCGTGGAGGTTGAAAGCGCGTTCAGGGGCGTAATGAAAACTTACGTCGCCGAGAATACCTCGAGGGAAGCAATAGACATTTGCGACTACATCGAGGCAATGAAAGCGAATATCATTGGCCAATTAGAGCAGGTAATGGAGACACAGGGGGCAGTCAAATTTAATATATTTCTAGAGTGTGTATTACTGTGTATATGGTAAACCAGAACCTCGTGAGGAAGAGGAGGATAGACGCACCTTTAAGAGGAAGAATGTGCCTCTCTTTAACGTAGTCGAAATAGAGGTGACTGTGTGGGCTGCCATTGCCAAGATCTGACTACATGAGGAAGGGTAGCGGCTGGACTTTCACTGCTGTGAAACGAGTCCAGTTACACGTAAACAAGCTCGACCCTCTTAGAATCTCCTCGTATATCCCCTTGCCAGCAAGTTTAGTAGAGAAAAGGGCAATTATCAACCCGCACAATGCTGACCTGTAGTGTTTTAAATGGGCGATACTGGCATGCTTTGTAGAGGAGGTACATCCAGAGCACGTCAAACAGCGATACACCAGTCTGGAGACGCGCTTCGATTTTTCGACCATAGAGTTTCCCACCCCTTTATGTCAAATACCATATTTTGAGAAATCTAATCCGGGGGTCAGCGTGAACATATATGCACTCGATGAGAATACGAAAATAGTGCCGATACGTGTGACAGGTGTAGAAATGGTCCAGCTCTTTGATTTGCTGCTGCTCACCACAGCAGAGGACCAGAACTCACACTATTGTTACTTGTCAAATTTCTCGCTACTGGTACGCATCCAGATGACAACATACGAACATGTTGCTAATATCTGTAAACGATGATTCAAAGCAAATGATAATCAACTATGTGTGACAGGGCTGATGGGTGCCGAAACTCTGGCTGAGCACATTAATTATTGCAATGACCATACTGCTGTTCGCACTGTCATGCCACAGCTGGACAGGAACGGTAGGCTGCCTGTGCTCAAGTTCAAAAATTACCAGAATGGCGGCAAGGTACCTTTCATAGTATATGCAGACTTCGAGGCAATGCTGGTGTCTGTGCAAACATGTCAGCTGAACCCGGACGCGTCCTACATTTATAGGTACCAAAAACACAAGCCCTATTCTTATGGCATATACATTAGAGTTGATGATTAAATTATTCCCACCTATAAGACGACTAGCCTACTCCCAGGTGTAACTGTTTACACAGGCGAAGGTGCATCGAAACACTTCGTGGAAGAGGTGGTTAGGATAGGTCTCGTGGTTAAAGACATATATATTCAGTCTGAACCTATGCGAGCACTAACCCATGCGGAACAGGCAGCCTTTACCTGCTGCCACTGTTCTGGCATGTTCACCTTCAACAACCAAAAGGTGCACGATGATGATCATTTTACCAGCAATTTTATCGGGGCGTCATGTAATAACTGCAAGAAGCTTCGTCCCCACCCCCAGATATTGCAGACACTCTTCCATAACTTAGCATATGATGCCAATTTCATTTTTAAGCAGCTTGGCTACGATTATCAGGACATATTTATTATTCCCAATACAGAGGAGAAACTCATCACCTTCAGTAATAGTTTGGGCAACAAGTTCACTATAAAGTTCATTAATACGTATAGGTTCATGTCTGCCAGCCTGGCAATGCTCGCTGAGAATCTGCTTTCTGGTGAAGTCTTGGGAGAAGCTCGCCGAGCTGCCGTTACCTGCTATAGAGTCATTCTGTAATAGGCATAGGGGGGGAACGTCAGTGCCGAGGACTACCAGCATGCACAAACCGTCTGGGAAATATTCAGAGCTCTACTTGAAGATGGACGTACCGATTCTGTGCGACTTCTTCGAGAATTTCTAGGGGCTCTGTCTATGCACATACAGTCTCGGCTGTGTGCATTATGTTAGTGCTCCCATGTTCTCATTTGACGGAATGTTGCGCAAGACGCAGATGGAATTAGACATGCTTAGCGACTATGATATCCACCTGTTTATTGAGTCATATCCGGAGAGGGGTGGCTGAATATATTAAGTGGCACGTGGTTGCCAACAATAGGCATATACCAGACACATACTATGCCAACAAGCGATCTACCTTCCTGCAGTATGTAGATGCCAATAACTTATACAGGTGGGTAAAGTCCCTGTCGTTGCCTTACGTGAGTTTTGAATTGAACAGCACGAACATCGATGTAATGGCCTACATAGTTATTTATGTCACCGGAGAGAGTGCTTTCCTCCCGGCATGCACTGGAGCACTTACAGACGTCTTCGTATTCCGCTTGTCAGGTTCATTGCTGAGGGTTTTGGTAACCATATTTATATCTCAATAAGCATGCTGTAGGGCATTCAAGTGTATTACAGGCTTGTTGGGTATGCTGACTGATAGTCTACTGTAGCTCGTTCAAGAGGCAAGTTCCTAACATAGTCAGGTAAATTATAAGTTTTTTATTTCCTGCAATATACTGGAGCCCTTTCAAGACCGGATGGCTTGCCAGATATGCTATTTATTGGCTCGCGCAGTCTGATTCAGTGTATTATAGCTCATGCAAGAGTTTCAAACTTCTCCTTGCAAGGTATACTGGGGGGTAACAAAATGGAGCACATGCAAGCAACCATCTTACTTGCCAGGCATGTTACCAGCACGCCCTGTACATGTTTTTTCTCGGAGGTATACTGAAGCACACGCAAGTAGTGGTCTTGCGCCAGGTATACCACTCATGCGCTCCTTTTCCCCACATATATTCCATGCTAATGTTATGTATAGGCGCACAACATGCATTTGAACGTTTTCTGTAGCTCATGCTACTGTCTTATTTTCATGTATGTTTCTGTTTGGTGGGTGTTACAATCACACACACACACTGTCCCTAACTGCTTATTCAACTTTGTACCACACAGGTGTTTGTAGAGTCATAATCGGCAACTGCTTGTCAAGCGTATGTGCATTGTCCCCCCTTTCTGTATCGTATGCTAGATTGTAGCATTCTACTTTATATGATTTGTCATGTGTGTTTTCCAACCATACTACAGCATATGTAATAGTCATATCAATGCACATTTGTCTACTCTCTCTTCATCCCACCATCGCACTGTGTGTTGGCATCACACACCGTGTCGTTGGCATCACACTGTAGTACCCGTCTGTATTTTTTTATATTCTGTTTCCCAATGCTGAAACGTTCGCTTCAGTTATCGTCCCCCTGGTGCTTCGCAACCCACCTGTTTACTATACCTGTAACGTTAAGAATATATATATATTTATATATATGTATTGATAGTTTCATAGGAATAATGAGCAGGCCCGGTTCCAAGTCCGGGGTCCGTCTGCATGGTTATGTCATGCAGATGGAAAGCGGGAAGACGAAGCAGNATTTATATATATGTATTGATAGTTTCATAGGAATAATGAGCAGGCCCGGTTCCAAGTCCGGGGTCCGTCTGTATGGTTATGTCATGCAGATGGAAAGCGGGAAGACGAAGCAGCAACTGGTAAGTGAAGGTAACCTGCGATACTTAGAAAATTATTCCAAGTATATAATCACATATATTTTTAAAATAAGTTTGTACTCCATTTTATATCTACTATCGCAAAAAACGCCAGCAAGATAAATTAGTAAAAGTTCCAAAAAGTATGTTNAATCACATATCTTTTTAAAATATGTTTGTACTCCATTTTATATCTACTATCGCAAAAAACGCCAGCAAGATAAATTAGTAAAAGTTCCAAAAAGTATGTNGTTTGTACTCCATTTTATATCTACTATCGCAAAAAACGCCAGCAAGATAAATTAGTAAAAGTTCCAAAAAGTATGTTATATAAAAAGTATGTATACTTCCAATTCATTTTACATATGAAGAATTAGTTTCTTTTTTCTCATACATTATATAAAACCTCAGAAAATATTTTTTATGGTGGAAGAAACTGAAAAAATGTATTAAATAAAATGTATTGATACTTGCTTTTAATTTTACATATGAAGAATTAGTTTCTATGTTCTCATACATTATAAAAAAACCTCAGAAAAAATTGTTATGGTGGAAGAAACTGAATAAATACATTAAATCAAATGTATTGATACTTCCATTTCATTTTACATATGAAGAATAAGTTTCTTTGTTCTCATACAATATATAAAACCTGAGAAAATAATATTATTATTTAGTGATTTCAAAGAATTATTTTTTATGGTGGACGATACTGAAACGTGTATATTAACTCCATGTATTGATACGGCAAAAGTGTTTAATAGAAATGTCACATATGAATAATACATATATGTATAAACCTGAGAAAATATATTTTACGGTGGAAGATACTGAAATGTATGTATTAAATCGAATGAATTGATACTGCAAAAAGTGTTTAGTAAAAAAATTTACATATGATATATGTATGTATTATTTCACAGGTATTTATATTTCCAATTCATCTTATACATGAATAATACACATATATAACACGAGATAAATATGATGATAATCAAGTACTTAAAAAATATATGTATTGATACCACAAAAAGTGTCAATAAAACAATTTACATACGACTTGTGTATTTATTATTTCAAAGGTATTGATACTTCCAATTCTTTTTACATATGAATAATACATACATATATATAACTTGAGATAAATATTATTATTTNGGTATTGATACTTCCAATTCTTTTTACATATGAATAATACATACATATATATAACTTGAGATAAATATTATTATTTGGTGCTATCAAAGAATCAATATGATAATAATAATCAAGTACTTAAAAATACTGTTCCTTCAATGCCAGCAGCCTTGNGGTGCTATCAAAGAATCAATATGATAATAATAATCAAGTACTTAAAAATACTGTTCCTTCAATGCCAGCAGCCTTGGACGATTTAATGGCAAGGCAGCTTCGTGACAATGAGCCATGGTCTGAGGCTATGCAGGAAAAAAACTAAAATGGCAGCCATGAAATGTTCGAGAAATTTTTTTTTAAGTTTTGAATAATATTTTTTTAACTTTTGAAATGTTAAATACATTTTTTAAGTTTTGAAATGTCAAATATATTATTTTTTATTTTTGAAAAAATAAAATTTTGAAAAAAATTTGAAAAAATTAATTTTTGAAAAAATTAATTTTTGAAAAAATTATTTGGAAAAATTATTTTAAAATAATTTTTTTAATCAATTTTTAACATTTTGGAATTTCTTGAAATTTTTTGGCACTGGCTGCCAAGATGGCACCATATCAGTGGAATTCAAACACAGGCAGTTTAAGTTTTCATAACAAGGTTCGGTGGATCCCCGATCCCTGTCATGAACCTGTCTTTAAACCGACTATTCCTAACTACTATTTACTTAAGAGCATTATGTTTGCGCACAAACGAAAAACTTTATTGGCTGTCGTTCTATTAATATGGCTGTAGTTCAAATATTGCATAAGGGGAATGTACGGATTGCAGATGTAGTGACAATGTTTTGTGAAGAGACCTTAAATCCGCGCTACTAAGAAATGTAGAAAGAACAGAGGAAATTTAAATTTTATTCACACATTCATTACAGGTAGTGTACCTAACAAAATTTTACGCGCCATGCTATATCCGCGTGTATAGAGGCTATATATATATTGAAGCCTGTTGAGAGACTACTTTGGAATTCCGTGTACCCTCGTCTAGCAGCAAGGCAGGCAACACGTGCTTGGAAACGATAGCAGAGGAGACAAATGTCATCCTGTGTCAATATGCTCCACGCATGTTTGACCCGTTGGCTAGGGTTATCGCGAGCGTTGAAGACCGGGAAAGACTGATTACAGTGCAGTTCTACACGTGCTCAATGGGGAACATGTTTGGCGATGGTGCCTGGTCAAGGGAGTGACGAGCATTTTGGATAGCGACAGCTCAGAGTGAGGGTGTTCTAGGCGTTGCTGCAGTGATGGGGCCCGAGGCTGTCTGGGGCCCCGAAACCCCATGCTATTGAAAATTTTATTTAAAAAAAATTTACATAGTAAGTGTCAAATAAGTTTGTCAATGTTTTATGCATGCATGTTTGTAAGGCACAAGCCAATATGGCTAGGAAGGGAAATTTGTGTACATAGTTGCAGATACTTGTGATACCGGGGCCACAGCTGGCTCTCGATGGCCCTTAAAAAGTGCGTTACGTTTGTGTTGGAAAGCTTCCGTCACAAACGTAACACACTTTTTAAGGGCCATGGGGTATGAACTGGTCTCTCCCTCCTATCAGAAGCATTTGTTTTAATTTCCAAAAGAAAATCATAGAGTATCATGAAAACACAAACGTCAGGAGGCACAAAAGCGACCAATCTTGTCTCGAGTTTATGAAATGGTTAAAAAACTTTTTAAATTTCTTTTATATATTTTAAAATGCGCCAAAAATATGCATGTTGTATAGAAAGAGACATTTTTAAATAAATTATTTTGAGAAAACGACTAAAAGGGTTATAAGAATGTTGACAGAAAAATAGGAAATTAGAAAAATACAATTTGAATTTCAGTTCACAGGAAAATACCAGCGTAGTCACGCATAATTTATTTATCAGCGCTTTCTAGTAGACAAATGCCGAAAGACAATGGACAGTAGTTGCGGTGCGTGGAGGAGGAGGGCAGTGGTTGTCTACGTAGTCAATGAAATAAAAGTGGTGAGGTTCGAGGCTTGCCGACTAATAATCAATGAAACACATTGGTTGTGGTAAGTGGTCTGCTGGTCGCCATGCGTGGAGAATGTGTGCTCCGCTATCTTTGTTTGGAACCCTGAATATCCTGCATTTAAGTCTTCAATTTTCCTATATCATTTTTTTAATTTTACACTTTTTTAATTTTTAAAATCTTATAGATACTTTACACATTTTTTAAATTCGAGATCACTGGGGCCAACGTTACAGAAACCCAACATGGCTGTCGAGGTCATTAATGTAAACAAACATGTAGATAGTGACCATAATCTAAACAAATATGGTTGTCGGGGTCCATAGGACTGGGTTTGACTAGGAGCTGATTTGAGGATTTTTGGCCCACATCGAAGAGCCATGAATCAGCCTTGCTGATTTGCAAATTTTTTCAAAGAGCCTCGAATTTGCTTTGCTCAGTTAAGGACTCAAGCAGAAAATATTCTTTTTAAAAAAAATATTTGTGTTAAAAGGCCATTTTGAAGTGAAATCTTCCATTTATGAAATGATTTTGGGGTAAAACGCGGTATTTTGATTGTCATGACGTCTCGAAATAGCCGCCGGGTGGCTTCACAACACTGCAATGTAATTTCATTACAAACAACAAAAGAAAACTGTAGTTTACCTACTCAACATACAGTCAAGGGAAACATCAACAGAAGTACAACAATGGTACTACTACAATTAACCACATTAGTAATAAAATTTAATCTAACAACGACATATAAGTAAAAAACTGTTTGATTAAAAATAAATAAAAAGTTATTAAAATTATATTTATTTACCCTATAATGGCGGGAGCTAACCTTCAGCCTAATAACTCAGCGAGTTGTGCTTTCATTAAAGTGGACACGTATTTTAATTAGAAAACTTCAAAAGATTCTGTATTTTTCCGAATACGAATTCTGTGATGACCCGAACGAGCTGGTCGATAGGCTGCAAACTGCTGGTCGCTTCATAAAGGGTTGTACATTACTCTCACACCAATGAGATAATTTCGATCGCCGAAAAATTAAAGGACAGAGGCTTCATACAATGAGTCGACTGGGAATTGCCCATGAACTGCATGCAGCCACGAGGCGCAACTAACGCCGGAGCAAGGTCATGATGTGTAGGATGAACGACCTGTTTGAAGCCGAAGTCGTGGAAATGATACCATATGCTCAGGGCAATGAGAGGAACAAATACATGTTGACCACTATCGATGCGTATATCAAATTCGCCTGGGCCTTGCCAGTCAAGTCGAAGAATGTGGTCGATGTTGCGAAGCCGATGACAGATATATTCTGTGAAGGACATGTCCCGACTAATCTACAAACCGATCAAGTTAAGGAATTCTACAATACGAAGTTCAAGACCCTGATGAGGAAACATAACAAGCTATTATTCCACATAAAGGAACCTCAAAGCTTCTATCGTCAAGAGGTTCAAAACCGTACTAAAAGGCAAGATGTAGAGGCATTTCACTGCGAATGGCAACTACAAGTGGTTGGAGCTACTTCCGAAACTCGTTTGCAAATATAAATCTACTGTGCACTCGACTACACACATGAAGACCGAAGATGTAAAAAAAAAGACTCCTTGCTTCGAACTGTGTGAACTGGGGCTACTGACGAGGCCTGGGTTAATAGAGTACCGCCAGTACTCGGGTACCCGTTACGCATAGTGCACGTCGTACCCGATGCATCGGGTACCCGGAGAGAAGGTGTTTGCGTATATTTCCGGCGATGCTGTAGGTTCCCGTGTTCTGTTGTTTTCGCATTCCAGCAGCTTCCTATTCGTTCTTAGTAGTGTCCTGAATTGTCGCTCGGTCGTTGCCCCCATCTGCTATTTTGTTTTCCTGTAAGATGTTATAACATTCGCAGTCAAAGTGCAAGGAACTTCAGCAGTGCCATTGTCTGTTGTGTTACCTAATCGCGTCACTACGGCAGTTAAAGTTCTTATTTAGCACCCAGTTTAACGGGAGAAAATTGGAAAATGCCATAAACAAGCTGGGTGTGGAAATTCGCGGAGAAGACGGATCGACACACAGCCACATGCGTAGTGTGTGGTTATGAGTTGTCTTACAGTTGGTCTACGTCTGAAATAAGTAAACATTTGTCATTCAAGCACAAATCTCGTTCCAACAGCCTAGCAGATGACAGGTAAGCTTCAAACAAACCATTTCATGTTAGCAATATTGCTCGTGTCAGTTATCCTGAGCCACGCAGAAGGAGGAGAAGAGAGAAGAAAATTGCAGTAGGTAATAGTGTAGTATAGTAACTGTACTTTAAGCACACATTTATTTGTAATATCCAGCATCTTCCGATAGCTCAGAGAGAATTTTTTTGACTGCAGGTAATACGGTTACTTCTAAACGTAGTTCTCTGTGCTCAGAGAACGTTAAAGCACTTGCATTTTTATACACTAACCCAAAAAATATAACAAAATGGCAAGTAACGAGTACCCGGGTAATAGGTTTTATGTGAGTGGGTATCCGGGTACTAGCATTTTTGTACTCTGGTAACCGGGTACCCGGGTATTACCCGAAGACACCGGTTAGTGCGCGGATACCCGGATACCCGAACCCCCCACCCGGGTATCACTAGGCCTAGTGTACACCAATCCGAAGAGGAGGGATTTTCGCCAGCCCAAAGCCAAGGTCGGCGACCTGGTTCGCATCTTCATTAAGAAAGGCATCTTTGAGAAAAGGTTCACAGCGAATTGGAGCCCCGAACACTTTCGTTTTCGATGTATACGAGACTACGCTCCGGAGATCTACAATTTCGAAGATCTGAACAATGTTCCCATCTGTGGCAGTTTATACGCAGAGGAGATACAGCTTACAAAGTTTCCAGATGCCTGTTTAGCCGAGAAAGTTGTGCGACGATGGGATGGGCGGTCGTATATCAAGTGGTGGTTTTTTCCCGTCCTGTTAAAATTCTTGGATCGCCGATACAGACAATAGGTGAACACAGAATTTTTCATGCAAGTAATGTACATGCCATTTTTCAATTGTGTTTTCTCATGTTGCTGTTTACCGAATAAAATTACCTTTAAATAAAAATCCTGTGTTATTTTTTAATGCAAAGTTGAAAAAATTAAGTGCTTTGTATAAAAATTATTACGTAAAAATGCAGGGATGCATATAAATTATAATAAAATATCAATTCTTAGCAAAATACTATTAAAATACCAATAAAATATATTTGCATTATTTGTGGGTTGAAAAATGCATGGAGTAGTTTGGACTTCGTCGCCATTCGGAGCAAGTTTGTATTATCACACTCTAGCCGATAGGCTTGGAAATGGTTGACTCTGGTGGCCTACGCTGGAAATACGGGTTACCAGTGCACTATAGTGGACCATACTGCATACATGAGTTATTAGCACTCTCCTCTATACAAACTCCGAAAGACAATGGAAAATAATTGTGGTGTGGTGAAGAGTGGGTGGTGGAGAGCCGACAGATTGGTTGACTACATAGTCAATAAACTAATACTGATGAGGGAGTCGAGTCTTGCTGAGCAAATAGCCAATAAAAAAGGGTTTCACTCATCTGCTGGTCACTTTGCTGGGAGGATGTGTGCGCCGTCATTTTTACTTCGAACCCTGGATTTCTTGCATGCAAGTCTTAAATAGTTTTCCATAAATATCCAAGTTTTTTTTTCAAATTTTACATGTTTTTATTAATTTTTTAATACACATTCATTTTTAATTTTTTTATATATTTTATAAATATATTTTTTTGGAGTTTAAGATCACAGAAGTCAAGATAATGGTAATCCAACATGGCGGTCGGGGTCAGTAATGTAAACAAACTTCTTGGTCATGTCCATAATGTAAACAAATACGGTGGTCGGGGTTCATAGTGTAAACAAATATGGCTGCGACCGCTGTTGGTCTGCAGGGCTTTACTAGAAGCCTTTAGACCTCCTTGATGGTTTGAGGATATGTTGGCTCACACATCTAAGAGCCTCGAATCCGCTGCGCTCAAGGACTCGAGTGGAAAATATTCGAATTCTTTGGGGAGTTAGAAAGCGATTTTGGCATATAAGATTCCATCTGGGAAGTTATTTTGCGATATAATGTGTTATGTTGACGGTTATACTGTAACAAATTGGCCGCTGGGTGACGTCACAACATGGTGGCCGGGTGTCTTCTGGCTCCTGTGCCAGGTGCCATTGCCCCCGAAGGATCCAAATAACTATACTACTAGTAAGGGTTCAATTGCAATTTGCTTTAAAAATTTTGCCAAGTCTGATTTCTTAACTGTACTTTGTTACTTGCATGCCAGACATCAGTTTTTTAATTGTTGTCCAGTCAGGGAGTTCTTCACTGCAGAGGAGGGATGATGTGTTTCAAATTTCCTTGTTATCACAAGGAAAAACGTCCATATCTCGAAAACCAGTAGTTGTATCATAAACGCTTTCAACAATAAATGTGCAGAATGAAATGTGGAACATTTTGGGTTTGTGACAACAATTCGTAAGTTTTGCAATTTTTGAGTTATAGAGGCCAGAATGAATTTAATTAGTGTTTTATGCTTAGTGTTGTCATGGAATCGTTGTTAAATCTCGAAAACTATTTGTTGTATAGAGTTTTTATTCAAATACAAAATGTTGAGATTTTAATTTTATCTTTTCCAAAAATTACGTGCGTCTCACCATTTTTTAGTTATAGAAACCTTAATCTATTGTGGTTTCTATTTGATGATATTTACTCAATGCTCTTATTCCTTCAAAACGGTTTGTTGTTTTTAGACACATTAAAATAACAATTGTTATGTATCAATAAATACATATTTTATTGTTGTACCGTGCTGCTAAGAAAGTTTAAGCAATTATGTTATTTAAAACAAAACGTCTATTACATTAATTATATGAAAGTAGCACAGGAGAATAGATCCGTGAGTATTCTTAAGTTTTACAATTTACAATATATACGGAACAGAATATGTGTATATTTATAGGCACTGTTCGTGTAAAAATACTAAAAATTCAAATTAGTTTTATTTTATGAGCACTTAATCAACACAGTTCTTCTGAATCGACAGTCGCATCTGGCTTTTGCGTTATATTTTCATAAATGTCACGAAAGTCACGCAAATAGGTGCAAGACATATCACTAATCCTTTTGCAGCTGCAAATTCTTGTTTTACATTCTAGTGGCATTCACATTTCCTTAAAGAAAGAATCACGTCAGGCCCTTGTGGAAGTGTGCAGTACTGCGGCACAAATACACCTTCCGTCTTCTCTATCGAAGAGAACTGTGTCCGATGTGGTACCACTGATTGGGTTATAGTGGACGTCTTCATCAGTATGGAATGGTAATAGGTTCTTCTGATATGTGTTATTAATGTTCCCATTGTGGGTGGAAGTTCTCTATCTTCTTTACCAAATTTGGCAAAAAGATACCACCAAAGTTCTGGAACGGATTCTATTTCATATTTGCGTGGTCTTTACAAACGACAGACAAATATTTCCATTTGTCAGTCCAGGAGTCATCTTTACCTTGTGAGCTAGCGCGTTTAGAAATCCTTGGNAAGTTCTGGAACGGATTCTATTTCATATTTGCGTGGTCTTTACAAACGACAGACAAATATTTCCATTTGTCAGTCCGGGAGTCATCTTTACCTTGTGAGCTAGCGCGTTTAGAAATCCTTTGCTAGTTATGAAGGCAGACTCCCTTGTGCTGTTATGGCACTAAGTGCGTTTGGTCTCGGGGCCATCCTGCGACAGCACGATTAGTGACCGTTTGACGAAGGTTGACAGGTCTACGACATGCTAAACACAAACTGGGATCTTGGGCTTCATACTATTCTTTCTCTTCCAAGTGTTCACTTACAACACATCACTTGAATGAAAGTCTATATAAAATCACAGATCATTACCTCATACACTTAAGTAATAAACTAAATTAAGGTTGTCGTCTATCAGCAATTAACCCTGAAGTTTCATTTGTAGGCAGCAGTCATTGATCAACAAACTGAAGGTAAGACATTAAGCATAATTTCAAATTAAGGATGATTATGCAATCAAATTGCAAATGTGTGGTTAACATTTTTAAATATTTATGAACTGAAAAAATATCCAACAAACATGTTACTTCAAACTCTTTATTTCATTAAACAAATTCTGTTCTTTACATTCCAAATTTTTTAATACTCCTTCAAAATACAAGAACACTGCAATTTACGTTGTCAAATATGTACTTGAAAAACAAAATTATAGTCTCATGAGAAATGGCTTTTGGCTTTATTTATTTAGGTTTATTGCATGAACATTCACGTTTTTTTAAAGAGGCTTTATTGCAAAATGCATTGGGCCTGCATTATTACAGATAACACATTATAGTACTTAAATTACGATACGTGCATTCATCTGACAAATTTTTGTTAACAGATTTAATTTTTTTTAAAGATGTGGCTATTCATATACCTAATTATGTACACATGCACTAAAAATATTTTTTAAAACAACAGAAATATAATTTTTGTGCGTCTACTGTACAATTAAACTGAGGTTATTAGAGNTGCACTAAAAATATTTTTTAAAACAACAGAAATATAATTTTTGTGCGTCTACTGTACAATTAAACTGAGGTTATTACAGTAGCATTTCANTTAGAGTAGCATTTAAAAATTACAAGTCACCAAAATATCAATTTATAAAATTTTAAGTTATACACATGGGCCATATAAAATATTAAACGGTATACCACATTTTTAAAACTACAATTTCTTATCGCTCACTAGTGGTAGTTATAACAACAACGTAGGCCTAATTTTTTTCCCCATCGGCTTAGTATGATTGAAAACTAACTGTGTTTGTTCCAATGTGAGCATTAAAAATTTTGAATAGCAGTAAAAAGAGAAATGGTTTGCTCTTAAGTGATAATTTGCGTGGTGTTGTTCCACTATGTGTTATTTACTGTTATAGGCTGTTCATGGTAAAGTCGGCGCAATTGAAAGCCCTGCATTGTTTATATTGTCATCTCATTGTGTATCCTTATGCCTCATCAACATAAATATCACCATATGATATGTTTAGATCAGATGTTCACAAGTTCACTGTATTTACTCAGTACATAATAAGCAACATGTAATAACAAACAAAAAAACACAATAACTACCAAATTGTAATAACTAAGAACAATAAGTGCTTTCAAGTGACGCGTATCATTTTATTCCTGTAGAAAGTTACAAAATTCTATCTCCTGGTGATATTCATAGTAATATTTGTGGACGTATCAAAATTTCCACAGAAATGCAAAATTCCCACGGAAATGGGAATTTCCATATTTAACAAATGCCTTGAAATTGAATACAGTAACTCTAATACTAGATACAAGAAAATAGTTGCGCTGCCATGTCAGTATGACTGAGGAAGTATGGCTCAACAAAAAGGATGGAAAACTTTACTGTGCCAGAAGTACGGCGAACTACATTTCCTAATTGAAACTACTTTTCCTATGTCACTGACAATTTTGCCGTGCGTAGGTGCTTACTGTACTTCAAAATATTTGCTGTTACGGGCAGTAATTTTTTAAAGATAGATACTTTGTCATGAAATCTTATGAAAGATTTGATTGTATTCTTGTTTTAAAATGATCTAAATATACATACAGTGACAATAATTTAATACAAGCTGGACATGCTCAAAAGGTCTTCAAGTAATTTTATATTATGAAATGTTATCCTTCCGTAGATGTGATGGTNTACAAGCTGGACATGCTCAAAAGGTCTTCAAGTAATTTTATATTATGAAATGTTATCCTTCCGTAGATGTGATGGTCCCTTGACAAACTGTGGTACACTTTGTTTTTGTATTATAAAACAAGTTATAAATTTTGACGAATTTCTTTTAGCAGATTTCGGCTGATCTATTATTATTTTTCTTTTTTCGTTCAAAATAGGTTCTGGTTTACGTAATGACATTGACCGTGTGTGTCGAGGGTCCGCGAATTCTAACAACAGACATTCCAAGTATAATTAAGTTTACTTTTTTAACATTTCTTTTTCCCAGAATTCGTCATCCCGCTGTATACTTTTGTAATATACAAATGGACAAATGGTGGATTGGGTCTCCACAGANTTTAACATTTCTTTTTCCCAGAATTCGTCATCCCGCTGTATACTTTTGTAATATACAAATGGACAAATGGTGGATTGGGTCTCCACAGAGCAAACAAGCAGTACAACCTTTGGGTAACGTGCAGCTGGCCTTGAACTTGATAATAATATTTATGGCACTTGTTTACCCCCGCAATTTTCTTATCTTTTCCAACTTTCCAGAACGTCACCTTCCGTTGCAGAATAGCAGATTCAGGGCTCAACAATTCTACGGACGCTGGACATTTGACTTCCTCAATGCCATCTTCATCTATCAAGCCATCAGGTGTTGCACTGGAATACAGTAACTCAGGATCAATAAAATAACTCATATTTCCGAATTTTTACATGTGCAGCTTCTTCCAGTGCTTCAATAGTTCTGTGCTAATTTTTTTATTAAACCTTCATAGCTGGTGGATGGAATTCTTCTACAAACATTGCCAAAATTTGATGATGTTAGTCGCTTCCGTCTTTTTTCCGTCCACTGGCCAATGTACAGGAGGCGCCTGGTTTGTATTTCAGTTTCATGCACAGCTTCGTTGATTTTTTGAAGAATTTCCATTTTTCCAGTAGCTCATTACATTACTAGAGACCGGATTATATGCAAATGCATATTTTGGCTATTTTTACAGATTTTAGCACATTTTAATGAAAACCTACTGGCGTGTAATATTTGCGGTATTTTTACAGAACTAAATACATTTCCAAACGTAACAACGTTGCTTGCTACCAACCTAAATAAAACGCACTGCTTTCTCAGCATTCGCGCATCTTTTGCTTAGGCAAGTAAACACGGAATCGCGCGGGACAGGAACGGGCGACACCTTTTCTCTTCTACCGCACTTCTCCCACAGGCCAAACAAAACAAAATGTGTGCTGTTTTGTTGTTGAAATAATAACTTTCTGTGCACCGCTAGTTTCATTCGTTTTTGATTTTGTAACAATTTAAAGTGTACGATGCCTCCAGAGAAAATTGTCCACTGCACCATTAAAACAATATGAGATTAATATTGCTATTGCATCACAAGAAGAGCCGTGAGAGATGTTTCTTTCGTTTTTCTTCACCATTTTTTAATTCAAAGAGATTTTACATATCTACTTTCCCATACCATACATGCACACGCACGCACACAATAACGCACTCAGCTGTGTTGCACTTCTCTAAACACCGTGCAAAAATAAAGATTAATAACATACTTTTGAAAAATTCAAACTTAGTTTACGTTGCGATTGCAGTTCGGTCGTATTATAGTATTCGATTTCATACAGAATTCATCATTCAAGGAGAGGCAGCGCACGAAGACTACGGATTTCCCGAGACCTCTAAAGGTAAGATCACTTGCGTGTGAACTCTCCTGTCATCCACTGCTGTGCGTCCTTTTAACAATCAGCAGAGATGACCCTTGAGCCCAGGATAATCGTGTTCTATCTGCTTGCACGATTTTGTTATCACCAAATAGTTCAGTTTTTTGTATTTTTCAGAATTACCTTACACGTCAGGTACAATATCATAACACATTTCGACGCAGAAAACATTGAAGATGCTACGTAGACTAGCCAAATACTATTTTGGCCCGGTATTTAAGCTAAACAGTGTCCAGTTCATTCTTGTTCGTGTTTTCTAATCAATAATCTTGCTTTTAATAAAATCTCACTCCGAATATTACAATATGCTTGTCTTATGTAGCATTATTGGATAAATACCTTTAATTTGATACCACATTCCAGGTGGTGACGTATATGGTTTCGCCAAAAAACTCAAAAGTAGATTAACATAAGAGTAAATGGTGTTAATGCGTGTTGCATACTTACGCCCGTAGATGTAAAGATGAGACTTAAATCTTCTGGATATTCTGTGTCGGTTCCATACTAAGAAAATGCTTTTAAAATACTGTGGTCAATTTCTATAAAAGTTTTGAACTGAGAAATCAGACCTTTCGTTGCAAAGCTGCCTGTGCTGTAACATCCTTTAAAACTGTACCAGCCAATCAAAGCGTCTGTTCGGTGTGTTTACCTACGCGACAATAGTTCTCTTCAACACTGAGTTTGTCTTTACCTCTAATATGTGTTGTCATATGAGGTAGGAGTGTGTACGATCCAATAAATAAGCCAAACACGCCTGTATCGAGAGAATACACATCAAGAACTGTTTGTTAATCCTTCTGTGTAAATTCTAATCATGTAGAATAATCTGTTGATCAGTTTCCTCCAAATTATGATGACCCTGCCACATCTCTTTAGTAGCTACGATGTTGTGCAAAGTATTGTTAGATACACATTTGCTCTCGAAGGCTATTAGAACATCTTTGTTGTTACACTTGTAATAATCAATCAGTTTCTCAGATAAGTGTATAGTAAGCTCTACTCTATTTTTCATATGCAGTAGGGACTTCTTAAGACTGGGAATTTTAGTACTGTCTGTGAAAAATGATAATGAACAACATCTTATTTCGCAGGTCTCTTTTGACGAGACTTTTCTTTCCCAGAGCCTTTACATAGTTGTCAAAAATAACTCCGACCTCATCATATTCATGTGCCAAAACATATATTCTTTTAACAAATATTTCCGCTATCTGATGGATACAAGTTACATATTTTTCACCCTGTAAAGCGTAGACAATACACATGCCACCAATTACAAGAGCTTTCTCATTGTCCTACACACATGAGTAAAAATATGTGACGTGTTGTCAGGCAGTTCTATTGATGTTATTTGTGACACAATAAAATACTTGTTAGACAGCATATGCATAGACCCTTCACACTTGAAATTTCATGGCGGACAAACATGGAACTCATATTCACCTTTGTAGCTAAATAAGGATGAATCCTAGCTATCAGAAGTAATGTCACAATGAAGTTTCGTTCTTGTTTTAAACTAACATATTCTCGTTTCACTTTAGTTTTCACTGCAGCCTCACATTCCTTGAAATGCAAATGCCTATTGCGGTTTTGTGGCACTCAAATGCTTACTTACCATTTTTTTATTGGTTTAGTATATCACAGGTGCGATAATAAATATTGATCCATGGTTTTGGGATTTCCAGTTATCCTAACAAATCCATCTCTTCTTGCTTCAATTTTGATTTTGTTATTCTATGGCATGATAAGGATCAAGTACTGTGAATGGGAAATCGCTGTTGCTTATAACAAAGTTTCCATAGTCCAGAAAATTAAAACCTTCTGGGTCTATTATTTCTAATTCAGGCATATCGGGTATATACAAAGAGGCCTATTTTGTATAGTTCAGTTGGTCGTGTGCATGGAAGAACACATACATTTTCTCCAGGAATCCAAGTGAAGTTTCCAGTAACAATTTATAGTTACNTGGTCGTGTGCATGGAAGAACACATACATTTTCTCCAGGAATCCAAGTGAAGTTTCCAGTAACAATTTATAGTTACTCATATAACAAATGTCAATATATTTATTACCTGTTTAATGTTATTTAAAAGAAATTTATGTACATTTAATTTGTTAAGTTGCAAGGAATTGTGTTAACATTTGAACATTCTTCTAGTCTTGCTTGTGTGTCTAAGAACTTAGATTTCAGACTACCTCTTTGCTATTGAATGTGCTTCTTAGTTCACTCATAACATTATTAATGCCTTTTCTGTCTTCTGGTGAAATAACTTATTTGGCAAATAGTGTAAAAACATAAATTATAGTTGTAATATGTGCTTCTATGCCCCTGCAGACATGACGTCCTTCAAGAATTTGCAGTATAACTGATGGACCATAGTATGTAGTATATTTTAGTTGGCCCGAGCGCACAGGGTCCAAGGTCTGCAGCCTGAGCCGACCAGCCATGACGTCACAATCAGAGGTAGCACTTGGTGACGGCCATTTTGTGATGTCACCCGGNAGCACTTGGTGACGGCCATTTTGTGATGTCACCCGGCCTCCATGTTGGATGTCGGAGACCTAGACCTTTACCTCATGCCTGTGACCTTTGATGATCTTACACCCAAAAAACCTCAAAATTAAGTTTTAAAAAACAGCAAAAATCAAACAAATTAAAAAAATTAAGGAACATTTAAAGTTAACACATCCTGTCCTCACTCGGACCCAACACCCTAACCAACACATCCCGCCCCTAACCTATCCCCCTCACAGTCATGAAAAATCTCAATAACTAGAATCAATTCTAAAATTAAAAATAATAAAACGTATGTTACCCTACCCTGACCCTGCTCAACCAACCACCCTAACAAATAGGGGAAAAAAATAGAGGTTTATAACGTTACACAATCCTACCCCCACTAGCCAACCTCCATAACCAAGACACCCACACCTTACCAACCCCCTCGACAACAAATTAATTATTGGACTTACATAATAAATTATACCTCCACCCAAAATAATCAATCTTAGCTTCCCCATTGACAACTAAATTGCACCTTTAACACACGTAATTGTCCAGTATTAGAAACTTGGGTTGGTTAGCTATTTCTTTTTTAGCATCTACCAACAGAGAGCTCTCATGTCACCTATTTCTAAACCTCTTGGCAACAAAACACCCTCCAAACATTGAGTATTTCATTTATTTTACTAATTATATTTTAATTAAATTTTTGTAATTTTTAATTTTAAATGAATAAAACATGCGATATTATATTCATATTACTTTTTTAGATAATATATTTTTACAATGACATGACAAAAAACAAAAGCCCTTGAATAAAAGTCTCCATATATTCGCATCAGCGAACCAGCAATTATAGGGAGCAGGGAAACACCACCACTTGACTTACGCCATTCCATTGTGTCGTTTCAGCATCTTCTCGACCAAATACAGAAGTAGGCTCATGGGTCTCCGGGGGCAAGGGCTGCGGGCTAGGGGCTGGGGGCTGTGGTGCCGTGGTGCCATCCGCGATCTTGAATTATGTTACAGGCGCGGCCGGCGGCCTCGTTCATCTCCCCTCATACCCCTCCCGCTTCCAACAACCGACAACCAACGACCTATATCATATAAATGATTTTTATAAATATTATTATAATAAGAAATATTTTAATAAGAAATAAAAATATGTTTGGCCAACCACCGTGGATTTTTAATGATTATATCTGTTTAGATTGTCGCTGCAGATCATTATTACATAAAATAAAAAATAATTTTATTAAAAATTAAATGAATTTGTCTTGTTACCTCGGGACGTATTGATCCACGCTCACAAAAACCTGTAAAAAAAAACAAAAATTAAAATTTTGTAAACACTTAAATAAATGCATCTTACTACCTCGGATTTTTATTGATTTTCCTAGANAAAACAAAAATTAAAATTTTGTAAACACTTAAATAAATGCATCTTACTACCTCGGATTTTTATTGATTTTCCTAGAAAAAACCTCTATTTGCATAGAAACCCCCACTCGCTTGACTCCTGCTAGAGTGCGCGAATCGCCAGTGTATATATTTATTTACGAACTAGCTGTGCCCGCGGCTCCGCTCGCGTGGACTACAGAATTATTGTTTAGGATTTTTTAAAATAAAGTTCATGCTTTTTATACTTTTTCCTGAAAATGCCTGCACTTGGCTTTTCGATTTCAATGAGTTCAAGGTGAAAAACTTCGTCATTGAATGTTGCCTGCGAATTAAATTTTAAAAACGCTTTTTATTATTTTTCTGTTATCGGAAGATATGTGCTACCGCTGAGTTTTATTTAGGCCTTTCCATTCTACATAATTCTTTGCTACATGATAATGTTCCATCTTTAACGGTTTAGACAGCCATAACGTTCTCTCGCGCGACCGCCGTTTGAAAAAGGCTGAACTAAGTCTATTATCGTCACTGCTTATTCCTTATATTACTTGCGTAACAAAATATATATTAAAACCTGGCCAGATAACATAGCCATGAAATGAAAAAAAAACACGTAACTCGGATACGTGGTTCTCGAGGGATAAGCGCAAGAACAGACAGACAGACAGAGAGACATTGAGTTTTATAATATGTATAGATTTAAAGATGTAACATTCCAATGACGAGAAGGTATATGAAATCATTGAATTCTTTCGATCTAAATATTTTTTCACGAAATCAAACATATGTAAGACCAGACCCTCTCCCCCCAAACACACTTTTAACTGTTAATGCGATAGTCCGTTCCAGGCAAGACCTTGTAAAAAATATTCGAATTTTAATACTTCAGTCAATTTGTTTTTACTGTTGTATGACAAAGAAAAAAAAAAGAATTTGATTTTTAAAATATAAATCCATCTAGCCTTGTAATCACGCACGCGCCTGTCATAACAGGCGCGTGCGGCAGGCGACATCCGCAGGGCAGCGTGGGGTAAGGTTGCCAATGACCTTGATCGTACGTGTGAGATTTGCGTCACGGCACGGAAATAACAGGGCGCGGGGGAAGGGGAGGACCGAACAGTATAGAAGACCAAGTGTCCGCGGTTCGCCATCTTTAGATGTCCTACCCGCTCTTTAAGATGTCCTACCCCCTCTATACTAGTATTTTCTCTACCTTTTAATAAATAGCATGGTTTCCACCCATTTGTCTCCTGTAGCATTTTCTGATAATAAATGTAACAATTTTTAATTATTTCCTATCGAAAGGGCTTTTACGGTGTCTATACCGGTTTTCCCATTTCTCTTCTTAGTATAGTTGTTAGCTGTAAGTAAACTCAGGGAGGTTGTCATGGCCGAAACGAGGCCATGGCAGCTCAATCCCTTGCTGCCGCGATGCATGTCTCCTTGCGTGATTTCCTTCCCTTGTAGGCGTATAGGACTTAGCTCTGAGACGAACTTAACTCACCGCGGGCTCACACCTAACACTTAGTATTACAGTAGGTTAGTAAAAAAAAAGTTCGTCATCTTTCGCTTCCTGCTAACAGCGACGTAACTTCTGCTATCTACCGTCCGTGATCTCCGGATCTACGCACCGGCATTTCTCTACATTACAGAGAGTAAGTACTTACTGTTTTGTTAATAACGCGAGCAGAGAGGAGCTCACAGCAGTGTCGACTGTGGCCGGGAGCGCCGACTGCATCCTGGATGGCTTATCACGAAGGCAAGGCGAGTGTAGTACGCTGGCTACGACTAGAGGGGCACAGTGCTGAGTAACGATAACAGCCGGCCGCTGCACGAGGCGTCTCCGTGGTCCGGCTCGGCCTTGGTTGGTTTAAACGCCCGTGCCGCTATGCATCATTCATAAGTATTAAAACGTCGCACGTTAAAAAAAACTAACGAATTTTGGTCATTTCACATGCCGAAGGCAACAGAAGTCACTTACTAACGAGCGATAGGAATTTCCTTTTATCTGTAAATTTCAAATTCGCCAACGATAATATGTAATGAATCTCGTTTCGAGCTAAAAATTCCATAATCGAACAGAATGTGTGATATACTCTATCAAAAATTACATAATACACATATAAAACAAAGCTTAAGAAAAAATACGCTCTTTACAAACAAACTGCATCGTGAAAGTGCAGTGGATGTGCTCAACATGCTGAACGTGTTTCGCTTGTGTTTGCTAGTAAAGAATAATGCTGCAGTTTCAAAAACGTCTATCTCATAAGACAGGAAAAGCTATGGTAGGAAACAGAAAAAAAAACTACGTCACAGGTGGGATCAATAATTTCCATGACACTCCGTTTGGCTGGTATAAAAATATATTACAATAAAGTTTAACGCCTCATTACGTACAGACGTGAGCTAGGGGTATTGAATTTAATGCCGGTTGTAGACAAGCCTTAGCGTAGTCCTCTCCTCGTACGCCACTACTGACGTGTCGAGGTCGGCACGAGGTGAAAAGTAATGGGTAAGTGAAGCGGGGTCCGCATTTGTCAGCTGAGGACATGTCCATTGTCCAACCCAAAGCCGTGCGGCTAACCCACTGGCTCAGGTTGCCGCCGACAATGCCACACATTACGTGTTAAAATGTATTTGTTCTTGCGCCTCTCTACAAAACATTTGGCCTATGCAGGGAACGAAAGGTTATAATGAACGTACTCAATGACGTGGAAGGAAAAATCAAGCCTAATAAAAGTTATTCCCACACAATAACAGGTGGCAAATCTCGCAGCACCGCACCCGAAATGTCATGGGTGGACTCCATATATATGTGAGCATACACGTATACAAAAACATACAGATGTGTGCTTGAAATAATGAGAAATAATATTACTGTCACGCCTGGAGTATTTTTGCCTACCTGGTTTGCGAGCGTTTGAAATACAAATTTCTTTCCGCGATTTACTGTTGAAAATTACAATAGAGTATACTCGCTCGCTATAAATATCAGTTATGAGTGCACAAGTACATGTATTACTTACTGTTGTACAGCCTATGTGTGTACAGAGTAAGTATGTAGAATGTATTAAATACTTTTTTATATGTGGTATTTGCCTGGTAATACCTAATTCCAATTTTTTTAAATATAAAGGGGCAGCAATAGACACAAATTACACAAACCAGGATATATTAGACTACGATCCCTAATACCAACGCAAAGTTCAATGGAATACTTGATTGGCAGGAATATATTAAGCTCAAACAGTTTTGAAAAAAAAAAATAATTTTAGTCTATACTAAAGACCTTCAAAAGCGTGAGTTATTCGTATTCTGCCATTCGTATTAATTTTTTCGTATGCAAATAGCTTATGCAAACATTAAATTTATATTCTAATCCTTAAAAAAATATATATAGTTCACTGGTTAGGTAGGACTATAAAAGCACGCGCGTTATATGTATACATACCAAATGGCAAACGAATTATTACTAGAGACCTGAAAAATTCGCGAGTTCAATGACCTGCAGGCTAAGAGACTATAGTCTTGTGCACAGATATGCCGATATCAACTGCACATTGGTTGTCCGCCGTCACAGCGGAAGGCGAAGATTGGACCAGCTTTCTCCAGGAGGTGTCAAACACCGCGTGAACCAATGATTGTCATTTTATTAACTCACGTGTTTTGAATTCTAGCTTGTCCGGAAATTAATCCGCAAATTTTTCAGGCCTCTAGTTTTTACACATTCTATAAGAGAGGTGTTAACAATCACGAAACGTACGCGTGCCTTAGGCCGTAAAACGCCTGCATTGTGAATTATTTTTTGCCTTGACATAACGTTTTTAGCATGTCTAACATTCTATTTCAAAGATAAATAATAACAGTATCGCTGTAGCCATTCGGTCGAAAATAATCTTTGTAAACACCGTTGTTCACAGCTGTGTAGCGCGCAGCACTAACAGGGTTCAATTCCTGGTGGGATCGCTCCCGGTATTTTTTGTCTCGTGACGGACGCTGCACCAGCAAGTTCTCAGATATCTCACATTTATCATACCATTTTATTTCAATCACCACCTTACCTCCTACCATTGCCCACGAGACGTTTTTCTTATTAAACACGAACTACATTTATCGAATAAAATATTACGTGTGATTTTACAGGTAACCAACGTCGAGCTGCTGTTTGCCCGTTGTTGTCATACCTCATCGAGTCATTCAGCATAGTTCGTCTGGTGAGTTTACATAAAAAATTAATCAGTAAGTCAAAATAATTTATTTTCAATTTTTAGCTGACGGATTCTCAGGCTGTCTGGGGTGTCTGATACCTCGGAGGCTGTGCTGGTGCTGCCACCAGGATTCCAACACTTCGCGCTGGGGTTCAACTCCCGGGAAAGGTAGTTTTTTTTTGTCAGTTTTTGGGGGGTTTTCTCAGGTGTCACCCGTTTCATTCCATCGTTGATCCACCACCTCCTATCAGCTTAATCGGCGCCGCACACAAAATGTTTTTTGTTATGTTAAACTTGAACTGCTTTTACCGAATGAAAATATGTGTGTGTGTTTATAGATAACCAGAGTCAAGCTACCATCGCGCCTTCCGCTAGTTGAGAACCAGCGACACCAATATCGTCCACGTCGAGCAGCCACGTCAAGCGTGTTCCATGGGCTGTCATCGCGGTGCTCCTGGTTCCTCCCCAGTGCACCGTTTCGTCGTCTGCTTCTCAGGTAATTGCAACAACACGAATAATAAAAATTTTTTTGGGTTCCCTACCGATGTATTAGTTCAGATTATTAATGAGTATCGTTCCTGTTCGTTTATGTAGTTCTCACACCTAGTGCTCTCCATCCTCACGGAGAGGACTTGGGGCTGCGGAAACATGACGGCCAATTCCAGCTTGCGTCACACCACCGCCACATTTTCGTTCGTGTTCGTAAGTATAGCGCATCATTTTTTTTTTCTCTCTTAGAGTTATAATGACCTGCTCGCATCACCTTTGCTAACCTCATTATGCCCGAGCGTAAATCAGACTACACTAAAGAGGAAAGAAATTTCTCTGCCACCGAAAAAAAAATTCGCATGTAATGTAATTTCATTGTTTTGTCAGGATCTAAATAAATAAATAAATAAACAAATAAATAAAAAGTCACAGCACTAATTAAATTATAAAAATTTTAAGAATATTATTGATTGTGAAAAGGATAATTTATTTGCTGTCTATCGGCGTGGCATTCCATTAGCTGACAGCCAGGCAGTAATAATCATTGGAGTAAAGCGTGTCAAATGTGGTAATAACCAATAAGAGCGTGGCAAATGACAAACCAGAGATTAGCACAAATGTAGTTTCTATAAAATGTTGAAATAAATTACACAATTATAAAATGTCTTGAATGCCAGTACATGTGTACAGAGCGCAAAGTGTTAATACACCCTACCTATCTTCAGTATCACTGTTTAACAGCAAGCTAGGCAGTACATGAAAGCATCACCATTTATTATCATAAAGAAAGCTGTATGCTGTTGTAGTTATCGCCGAATGTGTAGCTCATGGCAGCTAGCCTGTATGGAACGTCACCTGAGGAGCTGTAATGGAGTCATGCGGTAGAAAGCAGGTGGCAACTGCAAGTTCTGTAGTCCGACATTTGCCAACAAGAGCGATGTCCGAAGACACGAAAAGGGGTGTAATTTTAACCCGGAGAAGATGTTTTCTTGTGAAGACTGTGGTAAGGAATATTCCAGGACAGACATATTAGAAGATCCTGCTGTTAAATGCACCGGCTCAGCCCCGCCTCCTGCAAAGCGACGACGGGTTGCTGCGTCCTTCCCAGCCCGACAGATATCAGCAGAGGGCAGTTCCCGCAGGCAAGTAGTCGTTGGGGGCGGCGAACCCAGCGAGTTCGGGTTTGTGGAGGCGGATACGGCCTTGAGAGGAATAATGAAAACCCTCATTGCCATAAACACCTTTAACCAGGCAATGGACATCTGCAGCTGCTTATAAAATATGAAAGACAAGATCATCGGTCAACTAGAGCAGATAATCAAAGACCAGGGCGTCATTAAATTAAATTTATTCTTAGAATGTATTTATGGGAAGCCTAAGCCCCATGAGCACGCGACCGACAACAGAGCATTCAAAACGAATAATGTGCCAGTATACATAGTCAGCAACATAGAGAATGCAGTGATCGCCAGCATAAAAAATATTCGTCAGGAGGAGGTGGAGTACCAGAGGAAGGGAAGCGGCTAGACCCTCACCTCTGTGAAATTATTGCAGCTTCGAATAAACAAGCTGGAACCCTTCAAGCTTCATCATACATTGACTTGCCCGTACCAATAAAGAACAGGGAGGCAATTATTAACCCCCAGAATTGAGGGGACCAGCAGTTTTCAAGTGGGCAATTTTGGCACGGTATGTGGAAGGCTGGAACTCCAAATGTGTCAACCAACACTACACAACCTTAAAAAGCAAGTTAAATTTTAGTGCCATCGAGTTCCCCACACCACTACGGGAGAGATTAAGTATTCAAATTGATTGATACATTTAAATTTATATCCTCAAGCCTGGCCACCCTCGCCGAAAACCTACAAAGAAACAATTTTAAAAACAAATATAAATGTTTTTCACCAGGTAAAATGGCACTAGTTACCTGCAAAGGTGAATTCCCATATGACTACAATACAGATTCGTGCAAGTTGAACGAACCACAACTCCCACCTAAGGAAAGATTTTTCAGTCGATTGACAGACTAAAACATATCAGATGAAGATTACCTGCACACGAAGATTGTATGGGACAAGTTTAATTGTAGAACCCTTGGTGACTACTCTAAAATTTATTTGAAGATGGATGTGCTTCTCCTGGTGGACGTTTTCAAAAATTTCAGGAAACTGTGCCCCAAGACCTATGTTCTCGACTGCTTCTTCTACGCGAGCATGCCAGGATTCTCGCATGATGCCATGCTGAAACTTACCAAAGTTAATTTAGAGTTACTCACCGACTATTAAATGTATTTGTTCATTAAAAAGAGGATAAAAAGGGGGGGTCGTGCCCAGTGTGTCAGGGATTACTGCATGGCAAAAAAAACGTATATTCCATTACATACATTGCCAGCAAGCCCACCATCTACCTCCAGAATGTAGATGCCAACAGTTTGTACGGGTGGTGATTGTATCTGCACCTTCCTGTATGTGACTTTCAGTCGGTGGGCACCAACGTTGATGTCACGGCGGTGACAGATAATGGCCTATTGGCTACGTGCTGTAGATAGACGTAGACTATCCTGCGGAACTCCACGAATCGCACAAATACCTGCCATTGCTGTCCGTCAACAAGTGTCCTCCAGGTGGCAAGATCAAAAAATTATTGACGACTCTGGAAGAAAAGAAAAACTATATTATACACTACATAAACCTCAAGCAACATGGGCTGAAAAAAAACAAACATAAGGTACTGCAATTTGAACAGGAAGTATTGCTCAAACCATATATTGATCTTAATACAGAGAAACGACAGGCAGCAAACAACAATACCGAAAAAGTCTTATACAAATTATTAAACAATGCTACATTTGGTAAACTAATGGAAAACAAAAGGAGGAGACACAACATGGAATTAGTATGCAAGGAACGAAGAGAAAAAAAAAACTTATTGCAAAATCAATATTTAAGGATATGATTATACATACAGAAAATTTATCTCTGGTGAAGATGGAAAAGGAAACATCTCCAAAAACCTGATGTATAGATTCCATTATGATGTAATGAGGAAAAAATATGAATATGACCTTGAGCTGGCCTACATGGACACTGACAGTTTCATATATCAGATAAAGACCAATTAATTCTATTAGGATCTGGCTAATGATGTGCAGATAACGACAGAGTTCGATACCAGTGCCTACCCCCCCCCCTTATCCACCACACACATACTTGCTATTCCCCTACCAATGCTAAAGTTCTTGGAAAATTTGAAGATGGGTGTGGAGAGGATGTAATGCAAGAGTTTGTTGGTTGTTGGGCTGAGTGACAAAATGCATTCCTACATATATAACAACAGGGCCGCCAAAAAGGTTAAAGGCATCAAGAAATTCGCAGTAAAGAATAAATTCACATTTGAAGGTTATAAGAAGGTATTTATGCAACATCTTTTACGCGTTTCTGTCCACATAATCAGATCGCACGAGCACAATGGATACACTGAATGCCTAAATAAATTAGCTCTAACTTGGCCTGATGTCAAGAGGTAGATAATGGAAGATGGAATAAATATCCACCATCACCTGCCGCCAATGCAAGAGTATGCATATCTTGTCATGTGTGCCATTAACGAATCATAATGGTAGCTGTAGCCCATACAAGTGCATGCATATCTTGTCAGGTGTGCCATTGTTTAAATACCATACCATGGCATCTATCCCTACGACCAGTTATTTTGTGCATTAATTTTCTTTATGTTAGATTTTGTGGTAGGACACTGTAGCCTCTGCAAGAGGTATCCTTATCTTGTCAAGCGTCTAGCCAATAGGTCCTGCTGTGCTTAATTGTGCACAGTTCCCATTATATGTTTTTTTTCAGCAGCATTCTGTAGCACATGCAAGAGCTATATTCATATTGCCAGGTGTGTTGCTGTTGAATGGTTGTGCTGTTGAATGGTGCCACTCTGTAGCCCGTGCAGATGTATCGTTGGCTTATCCAGGTCCTCTTCTTAAGGTGGGTTGCTTTCATTTCCGGCATCGCAATCCCACCTATGTAGTATGGTCACACAACACTGGAGAAAATAAAAAAAATTGAAATTTGATTAAATTAAATGACTTTATATAATGTCTCCAAAAAAGTGCTAGCAAACTTATAATCCCTGGTCCCAATGTCCAGGGAACCATGAGGATAGCAAAGGTCGAAGGGGATTCCAGGACGAATGAGGTCGACTACACCCCCACTCGAGATGATTGTGAGGACCGTTCCCTGGATATTGAGGTGGACTTGGCTCAGATGAAGAAGATATATCTACACTGAAAAACATGACTTGCAAAAAAATATATATCATGATGTAAAATAAATGTTATGTTAATAACATTATTTATCTGGTCGTCTGGCTGGCAGCACCTATCTTGGGCCTCGGATGCTGGGAAGGTTCGTACCCTGCCTGGCGCAGCTCCACAGTACAGTCTGGTATTTAGATGGTAGCAGGCGTCTTGGCTGGAGCGATTATTTGGTCGATGGTGCAGGGCAGCTGCGTCTCCGGTGTCATGTGGAACACGACGCAGGCCGATGCTCCTGGACAGTTCAACGGAAACTGCGATGATTCGTAGACGACTGGATAATGCGCGAAACGCCAATGCTGCGTGCCACCATCGCAAGTGTCTGTATATATGTGCATGTATCCATATTCTGCGATAAAACTGCATTCCATGCCACCATACTCTGGCTTGGCATTTACATAAATGTTCGTAGGTCAGAATGGAGTCACGGTGATGATCAGACATCTAGGCGACGACTAAGTGAGATCGTAGATTGTTCACACTTATATATAACAGATGATGATCATGTGTGCCACCACACAAAAACTTAAAGTCTAGTGTCTAGTGTCTAGTCGTAACTTGTCGATTCATGGTCCAAGGCCGAGGCACACCATTTGCCCAGAAGCTGTGCATTCCTCCACATGCATGTCC
Source organism: Clitarchus hookeri (assembly GCA_002778355.1). Classification (NCBI taxonomy): domain Eukaryota; kingdom Metazoa; phylum Arthropoda; class Insecta; order Phasmatodea; family Phasmatidae; genus Clitarchus; species Clitarchus hookeri. Next base: position 62,714 of record NQII01006344.1, read on the forward strand.
AGTCAGGTTCTGACTTGTCACAGACATGTCGCTGCTAGTCGTCATAGAATTTCGTCAGCTTGCGCAGCGAAGGACAGCCGTACTCGAACTGCATGTCAGTGATATCAATTTCATTTTTGCACAAGTCGCTCAACCAGTTTTTCTGCTCGGGCCCTGCCGCGTAAACCAGTCTTTGTGGATACTGCATTATCAAATCGCGCAACACATTTTCCACTCGGCGTTAAGTAATATTGCCTTCGTCCCATTCTAGTCCATAATGGTAATTGGTCAGCCAGTCATTCGTTTTCTTGCTTTTCTCATCCAAAAGTTTCCACGAATAAGGGGGGCAGAATAAGTACGTTTGCATTTCCCATCGTCGTCGTAGTAGGTCACTACGATTTTCTTGAGCCCATAGCCTCTCTGACTCTGGAAGCCTTGAAGATTACGGTATATCCTGATACATACTGAGGTGAGAAGCATTGATCATCCTTTTTAATATGCTTAGCTCACCATGTTCACCAGCCCGGAAAAGTATTGGTAGCTCACTACTCTGTCATTGATAATAAAACAGTATGCATCAGTGTTCGAGGCATGTTTTCCTTGGAAACAATTTGTATACAACAATCCACCAGGCCAATTTGAACTCGCTCATTTTGTTTGGATGTGTCGAATACCAGCAAAGGCACTGTTTCACAGAATATTTCTGGGCTCAGGATGGGGTAGGACTCACGCCCATAGTAAGAGGCTTGAAACTGAGTGTACCAATAATACAGCAAAGTGAATCCTTCTTGGTAGAAGGAGGTGTTCAAATCCAAGTACAGGTTTAGCTGTTCAAAAATATTATTTTCATTCTGGACATTTCAGTGGTCGATGGTCAATTTGACTGCTGAGAAGTTGCAATGCTTATTCGTTTCAAATGCCAGTACGACATAACTGGGGTTTTCCATGCTTGGAGATGTCTTCACGGCCCTGTGTTATCGTATGGCAGACGAAGACCGGGCACATAACTAAACCCTAGTTCCTGAAGTTTATGTCGATGATTTTATCTTTCTTGGCGTAGCTCAGTACCTTCACATATTCGCGGGTGCTCGGAGTCATGTGGGGAACGAACCACTCCATTTTGGTCAGTGTTAAAGCGGCAGACTGCGGGTTTTCTCCAGATCCCAACACTGCATCGAGATGCGAGATGGCTAGCACTAACACCAGTTCTTGTTTGGGTCCTATTATTATCTTCTTATAATCTTATGCGAAACTAAGTAGCGTCGATAGTGGCACACTCACTTCGAACTTGACTTCTGCGAAAATGGGAACTTTGTAGACATCTTCCATTCCCCAGTCTGCCATTTTTACCATTTCGAGATTATTAGTGAATGAGCGAGAGGTAGTTTTTTATGGTGATGCATTTAATTAATAGTAATGCCGTTCAGTTCGTACATTACTCGCTCGAAAAGGTGAAGCATACCTTTGCGAACGAACAAGGTGGTGGTAGGGTGGGTCCCGTTCTCTTTGGTGAGTGTACTTCGAATGCACAAGAATGATTGCGAAGGAAGAGTTTAAATATCATGACGCTGTATCTGATTTCGAACCTCTTGCCCGAGGGTGTAGGGGCTGGTCAGATATGACTGGTAGCAATGCAGCTCAAACTTCGAATTCTGCCCGCTGGGTCACATTCAATACATTGTTGTCATCCATTCCTGTTCACTTTAAACCCTACGCTCCATAGAAACAGCTGGTTTTCATATGTTAGCATGCAGGTGTCTAGAGTTCCTTCGTTTCTGAAGTCTATCTACTTAATGTCCTGATCGACGATCGTCACGACCACTTCGTGCACGTTCATCACGATCATGGGAATCTAAATAATGCTTTTCGGAACTTCGACCAGTTTATAACCTGGTGGGGCCATCGGCGCGAACTCGTGCAGCATATTGCTGGTTTTACTTATGAAGTTGCAGCCAATCGCCAAATGACAGTTTATGCATATCCCATTCACTGGAAATATGCTTACTGGTCGCGAGGATTTATGCATTTTAACAGCTTCGTACATTCGCATCTCGAGTCCCAGCATTGGCCCAATGGTATCCGGTTTGATCAAATCGATATTGGCACTGCAACATATTTCTGTCTTCAGCTTGTTTGGGTTACCGCGTAGTTCGAAAGTAACATCCGATGGCATGGATTTATTGATGGAAGGCGATGTCCTTCAATTTGTATGCGCTGGGGAATGCTGATTTCCTTCACGTCTCCTGCCACTACATACCGGAATTCGGAATTCATGTTTTCTTCTATATTGGATATGGAGTTGTAAGTTTGAAAATCTGTAAGTCCGATGAAACACTCCCCTTCCAGATCGAAGGGCGTGTAATATGCCGCCCTCAGCTCGGATGTCTTACCACTTAAAACGATGGACGCCGTCATACTGACTGGAGAATATAGGTGCGAAAACCTTTGACATAAAAGGTTAATGAACAACTACTTGCCTACCATTTATTTTTATTTCACAAGACCAGAAAGCAAAGACACAAAAGTCCGCAGTTCCATATGTTCGGGATCTGCTCCATCTCGTAGTTTGAAAGTCAGTCTGCTATTTTTCAGGTACGGTCGCAGTTCGGGTGGTGGATGCAAATTCCCAGAACTGTCAAAGTATACCGCACATTTGCCACATTTGACATAGGTTATCCAGTGCATATTGGGCCGAGCTGTCGTGTCCATGCTGATTACAGCACATTCGTCACATTTGGGTTCAGAAGGCAAAGCATCTCGCATGAACACGCCGCAAAAATGAGGTATCTTCAACTTGCGTGCAAACAGTTCCAAATACACGTTCGTAAGCGGCCGTTTTGGTAGAGATTATTTTTAACACCATCTCCTGTTGCGATACTGTTTCTTTTTTGCACCTCCTCTTCTTCTTCGGTAGGGCCATCGTATGTAAAGTCCTTGCCTTTTTTTACCCATGGCGATAGCATCCAGTTTACGGTTGTGGTGGCAGTTTTTCTCCATGTGCTTATGTTCGTTCGAGGCTTGTTTCACCGCACTAACGATATTCATTACAGCCCCGGCGCTACCGCCCAGAGCATCGATTTCTGGTATCAAGGCGGGAAGGAATCAACCCGTATTTTTCTTCCCACTCCTTTTGGAACTTCGTCTCGCTTTCTTCGTCCCCATGACCAACTTCACCTTGGCTTTCATCGCGTTGGAAATACTCCACATGTCAATTTGTCACCGAGTCAAGTATCTGAAGATTTAATCTCATTTGCTTTCTGTGCAAGTATCTTGTCTGCCTGGTGTCGGGTTTCCAGATCCGTGTTCACTGAGTAAGCAATGTTGTGTTGGTTGCACGTCTCCTCCATCGTGTTCATACCCATATCGCCATATGCCAAACTTTTTGCTAGCTTGGTTGCAGGCCCATAAGACCTGTATCCGGGAATGTGCAGTTCGAAAGGTAGATTGTTGATCAGCATATCGACGATTCCGCTTCCAGGTTTTGATCTTTCTTTTACAAGTCATCACACACTACTGTGCTACAAACTGATATATACCCGACCTTTATAAATTTTCGTTTCAGTAGCATTCTAGACTTGGTACAGTACGGACATAAAGTGCTAATAAAGCATCTTCTTACACGTTTCTGCAGTGTGACTCTCAAATGCAAAATCTGCGAGAGGCATTTTAAAACTCGTAGCACTGATTCTGTGTAATCTCTGCAAGATTCTCAATCACTCCACCCGCTCCACATGCTCTGCATGCTCCACTATCACTCCACAATCGCTCCAAAATCGCTCCACCTGGCCACAGGCTCCACAAGATAGTAGTGGTAACATACATATTATCAAGCAAGATGGTATTCTTCCTGTTTGCATCACCGAGGAAGATGTCGAAATCTCACACGATGCATGTCACAGCATGCTGTTACCGAATTCTGTGAAGGACTAATTTGCGGACCATCGGGTTTCAGTAAGACGTATGTGCTTGTCAGTTTTTTGGAGGAACCGAATGCTCTCAGGTTCGAGAATGTGTACCTGCACTCCAAATCGCTCCAGCAACCGAAATACCAGCATCTAGCATATTTACTGCTGGCCACGGAAGGCCCACGCAATTTTCCTTGCAGCGATAACGATACCATCGTGCCACCCAGCGAAGTATTGCCAATCTCTGCATTTATTTTCGACGATAAGGCATGTGAGAAACATACTCGAATCCAGGAGTACTTAAGCATGGGATGGTATGCGAACCTGGATTGTGTGTATTTGAGACAATCTTATTCGCGCATGCCAAAACAGATACATGATAATGCGATTCTCTTGGACGATACGAACTTGCGGCAAGTGTAAAACGACCATGTCAATACAGACATGATGTTCGTAGAATTTAAGTATATTTGTTCTTTGTGCGGAAACGAGGAGTAAAGCCTATTGGTTATCGATAAGGATTCGCCAGTACATAAGGGAAGGTTCAGGCCTATCGTCACAACTGGTCGGCAGAATTGTACAAGGTGGTTCGCATACGACATTGGTACCCGTGCATGTATTACCTAGAGGACCTACTTGGCGAACCCATTGTCGGAGGCTTTTACACAGAGGAGATGCAGCCTACGAAATTTCCCGATGTTTATTTGGTCGAGAAGGTGCTGAAACAACATAATGGACGTGTGTAGGTGAAGTGGCTTGGATACTCGAAGCAAGACGATTCCTGGGTCGACGAGAAAGACATTCCGAAATAGGAAATACCAATGTTTAAAAAACATAAGATGTATATTCTTATGTACAAGTATTTTAAAAAATAAAACCATGTTACCTAAATTAACATTCATTTTATTCTTGCATGTTCTATATACAATATTAGAGGATTGGCGATAGCTAACACTGCTTTTCACATGCATGTTGACTTCCCGGATACCCGACACCGAGCAGGTGTGAAAACCACGTGGAAGCACATGTGCAGTTACCTGATGCAGTGAAGATGCAGACCTGTGAAAATGCTAGCATTGCACAAACCCATTCCCATCCGCCCCCTCCCCCTTCTTCTCGAAAACCTCGATGAACACCTGCGGCCCTGACCTTGAATACGGTTTGCTATACCTGTTTTTTCCTGTTATTTTCGCATGGTGACACAAATATCACACTGGCAATCAAGGTCATTGCCCTTCCAAACCCTTTTCCCGCGCAGTGCCCTACGGACGTCGCCTGTGGCACGCACCTATTATGACAGGTGTGTCTATCTAGCGCACCTGTCGGTGCATGTGTGAGTGCGTGGTTACAAGGCTAGACTGCTTCATTTTTTTTAAATTAAATCCTTTTTTGGTACAACAGTAAGGACATATTGCATAAAGTAAATATCTTTAAAAAATATCGATTGAATTTGTTAATAACATGTTTGTGTTAAAATTCGAATATTTTTACAAGGTCCTACCTGGAATGCACTATCGCATTAACAGTTAAAAGTGTGATTGCAGGGGATCTGGTCTACCGTACGTTTGATTTCGTGAAAAATTATTTAGATCGGAAGAATTCAAAGTTTTTATATACCTTCTTGTATGTACAAAATTACATTTTTAAATTCGTAATCAAATACACACACTGGCGATTCGCGCACTCTAGCAGGGGCTGTGCGAGTGAGGGTTTCTATGCAAACTGAGGTTTTTTTTCTAGGAAAATCAATAAAAATTCGAAGTAGTAAGACACATTTATTTAAGTTTTAGAAATTGTTTTAAAATTTTTTTGGTTACAGATTTTTGTAAGGGGGGATCAATGTGTCCCAAAGTAACAGAGCAAATTTATTTAATTTTTATTAAAATAATTTTTTTATTTAATAGAATTATGATTTGCAGCGACACTTTAAACCGATATAATTATTATCAATCCACAGTGGCCGGCAGCTACTTTAAAATTTTTATTAGAATAATTTTTATTGAAATAATTTCTAAGGTACAGGTCGCTGGCGTTAGGTTGGGAGCGTTTGGCAATTGCTAAGGGGAGTGGGGGGAATGTACGAGGCCACCGGCCGCGCCTGTAACATCATTCGAGATGGCCGACGGCGCCACGGTGCCACAGCCCCCAGCCCTTGATCTCGGAGACCCATAAGCCTACTACTAACATGTTAAGTATGATACCGATACGTCTTAGAGTTTCTGTGTCAGTTAACTCCGAAAGCTTTCCACATTCGTTTCTTGTTTATTAATATTTCACGAGAATTCCTGTCGTTTGCATTTAACGTAGTAAGCAAAGCAGACTAAAAGAAATTAAGTAAAATAATTTACAAAGTTTATAGTTTAAACAGACTTACAGGTTTACAGATTTACGATGCACCTAACTTTTGGAAGAGTTGTCAGCATTATACAATGTTAACAGAGTATCAGTTGTGGATAACATGCAAACTAACTGATTACGAAAGAATATCATTATCTTTAACAACTATGTCATCAAATTTGCACTCATGCAATATTTTTAAATACTAAAAGAAAGCTATATTTATTTAACGTAGTATATTTGGTGTTTATCAGAACACTGTTTTGCGAAAAGAAAGTGTGTAAAAGTAAATTATTTGATACCCTATAACCTTTATTTTTTCGGTACAATATTGTCTGGCATTATTAATAACAATCTTAGAGCAGTCACGTAAGTGGTGGAAATTGGCGATTTCTAACACGAAAGATGCCAGACGTAATTTAACAACTTAAATATATTTAAATGATTAGCACCTTCACGTTTCCAATGGAAACAAATTTTTCTTTCTTAGAACAAAGTATAAGATTTCAACTACCGTAAAATACCATTACGCTAAAATTATTCCTCACGAACGTTATGCAGTAACACTCAAATGTATTTAAACCAGTTAAATACAATGTTTTTATTATTTGTCAACCATCATAAATAAGTTGTATAGTAGCTAATCAAGAAGCGGGTTTGTTACTGTCCATAATTGGTGAAATAAAATGACTAATAATAGGAACCAAATGTTAAAATTATGTAATAAGAGATTAATTATATCGCACAAATTATCTGTTATTAAACTACGTCAAAACTGGATTTTCAGAAGAGCGCGTTGTTTGCTGAATATTGGACCACAGCTGTGTGTTGTTAGCCACAAATGTCTCGTTGTGTCGGTGAAACCGCAACATCCAATGCTCGTCATTTGCTGAATCACAGCTATTTGCCCACATAGAGCCGGTGAACGGGGACAAATATTCGGCAAGCCGCGTTGTTTATAGCCACCCACTCATTCGTTTTGGCCGTTTGATGAATGTTCGGCCGGCAGTAACAATCTGCGGTAAATTCCATGTGCATCTGACGGACCTTCCCCTATAATGCCGCACAAATTGTTCACGCAGCCGTGTCTGTTACGAATTAAGGTACCATCGATATTGTAAGTTCATACGATGAGGACAAGTTTAAAACATGGCATTCTTCGAAAACTACAAAATATTTGCATTCATTGCTTCTTTGCTGAAATTTTACTGTCGCTAGCATGCATTCTAAGTTTCCCTGCTGTGTTATCTGCGGGTGATAAAAAATACGATTTCCTTAACGAGAACTTAACTTCCATTTTATATTTTTTTACCAAAGTTGCAAATGGTGTAAGTCTTTTGTTTTTCAGCTTGAAGCCATTCTTATAATGCTATATTTTAAAAAAAATAGCCAATCTGAGAAAACGTTATGTGTTATTAAGATTACCTACTAAACGCCAATGTCAAGTCACAATTAATACGAACATAATACCAACGTAAAAAAATAATGATAAAAGTTTCTAAAATATTAAAAATAATCAAAAACATAACGTTAAAGAAAAAAATTGTCGGCGAAGTAAAGAAAACTACTTTTCAGAAATTCGTTACCTGGCGTTTTGTTCTTTCGAAAACAAAACCTTAAGTTTTTACATGAATTCGTCTGTTGGTGACTGCATAGTGAAAGAGTGCTTTTGTGGTTGACAGTCGACTTCCGGATCCTGCCATTACCAATGCAACTTTCAAAAACAGACGATCATACAATTTATATAGAGATATATTGAATAATATGAATTTATTCTATTTGTATTAAACTCGACCAGAGAAAGTATACAATCGTTTCAAAGTACTAACTTACATAAAAAAAAAGAGTTCTGGCTTATAATCGAATTCATGTAGTTTTCATACTGCTATTGCCAATAACGTAGTTCACATTTGCGACAAGGAACACTCTAAATCTGAATCAGTGATTTCAATCTGTACAGTTATTTTGCTGAATCTTCAGTTTATGAGCTGTTAACTACTGGCAAATCAGTGCAATGCACTGAGATTTTAATGCCCCAAAGTCCATTACGTTGGTATCGTAACTTTAAAACAATGAAATGCATTTCTCACAGGAATGCGCACTGCTGTTTATTTATTGTATTGAAATACTTTTATTTTATGGTTTAAGGTAATTTATTACGAGTAAACTTATCTTACATTATCGTTTCAAATAAAACTTGATTTCGCCACGGCTAGTTAATAAGTTACGCTCAGAACTTCTGGGTCGAAACTCCACATGTACAGTAAATAAAAAATGAACAATATATATATATACATATATATTTATTTATATATATGTATAGCGTTTTCTGTTTACGTAAACGTTTCTCCATTATGGTTAAGCCAGAAACTGCAATTAAAGAAAATTGATACTGACTTATATAATTTAGAATTAACATCGTTCTTCAAATAAATTACACGGAGTCGATGTGAATATAATATCTTCTTGTGTCATATATTTATTGCCACTTAATTTAACTGAGAATTGTACTTCCCCAAAAGCAAAAACAGAGAATATAATTTTTTTTTGGTATAACCTATCTACATACATAAAATTTTTATTGAGTATGCTACAAACCCCAGCGAGCCATGGTCGGCTCACAAAACATTTCCCTACTGAATACAAAATAATGATTTTAACGGATATATAAAAATTAATCGAAATGTCCTCTAGTGGTGTGAAAAATAACCTCCAATAATTGCGGGAGTAAAGCTCCGTTACCACCATAAGAGTATTTGTTTATAGCAGTGGAAAAATGACCATGTTGTTTGATAATTACATTGCAAAATGTTTGTACACATGTGTTAACACATTTCAAACTATTTTACTAGTGAAGTGTGTAGTAGATAGACAGAGGACATAACGTACACACACAAGGAACCACCCCAGATTGATTCTTACCTCAGACCCGTATCTTAACTAATATGTTTTTAGTTCAGGAACAATTGCCACAACCAGATCTCCGTAGGCTACTAACAACACACAAGAGACACTTGGAAGAAATAAAAGCCAATAAATACCACTAGCTACTGACCAAATGATTGCTCACAGAGACTTAGGTATAAGTAAATTTGATTTTATTGAAAAATAAATATTTAGTTTGAAACATTTTGAATTAAATGAATATTTGTGCAAATATTAAGTATAATGAAGCAGTTTGTTATTGGTTTAAAAATGTAGTATGCTTTGTGTGGCCGTAACTATGGGTGTAGACCTATCTTACCTATTTCTTAATTTAAATTTTAATGTAGATAAGTATCTTCAGGTCCATCAAATAATATAAAATAAGTCAAATAAATTAATAAATAGTTTTCTCATATCAACTCAGTTGGGAGAATATGAGAACTCGGCTCAGGGGCCCAATAGGCATATAAGTGGAGCAACTTTAACAAAAATGATAATCCGCGATGGCGTACCATAAGACCAATTAGTTCCTCAAAATTCCTAAATAATTTTACAGGCGTAGTCTCTGTGTCAAAAATTCAGCATACTTAGCATAAAATAAATCTTGATCGATATCACATCTCTTGATATATTCTGTAGCTGGTTCCGCTGGTCATAGGACTTAATCTTCCCTCACTAGGCTTTCAAGCCTTAGGTACGTCACTAAAGTCCTTACCGTACCACATGCAATCGTGGTAGCTCAAACTTGGCTTTAAATATAATCTGCGTAGGTAGCGCATGCAGACTTTAATTATTCCTCTTCAGATGCCGCGCGTATTCGCCCTATCGGCAGTCTGTGTTTATGGTACTGAGCCAATTAACTAACCAAATAAAATATTCCTCAGGCCAACGACACACTACGTCATCTCCTATCTGACGGGAAAAACCAATATAGCTAAATGTTTTAAAAACTGCATACTTAAACGACGCCTTTAAACATCGCGCTAATCACGAGACGGCTACATCATATCTTACACATACTTCTAGTGATACCATAGCAACCAATCAACAAATTCCTCTATGCAAAGCAGGCCACATAAAAATTACTTTGTGAATGAAAACAGAAAGACTTAGAATCATAATTACATGGAAATGCTTTTCTGATGTTAAAAACTACTTGCATTTAATATTATGAATTCGAGCTGCAGTAAATAAAATATATCTGTCAAAGAAATAATAAATAACGTTCGGCTTTGTCCCCGTTCAAGCCTCTTGCAGGGACGCGTATCAAACAGTTGCCAGCCCGACAGTCAGTTGTCGAGAAGAATTACATCGGGCCGGTTCTGCGTCTGTAGGTCAGGCGATCAGGCGAGTTTGTAGATAACGTTTTCATGCAAGAGTTATCTGCATCGAAGGTAGCATTGCACCTGGAACTATATATGCTAACAAGTTCACAGCATATCAAAACTACACTCGCACTGGCCGTGTTTCAGAGTTTTCACGAACATGTGAACATGGCGTTCAGCTGTCGATAGTTCGACGATCTTTCAGCACCACCATTTTGCATGTGTATTTTGTGCACGAAGTGTTCAAACTAACATGTGTATAGTGTTGTGTTGTGGTGTTCACATTAATTATTGAAGGTCGAATTTATAAGTCTCTACAGGATAAGCACCAATGACTAACAGTGATGTCTTTAATTACACATAAACACACTTTCTTCTCGCGGTAATTTATAATGAAAACTGTCCTGCTACACAACAAAAGCACTTTAACTTCAAATTCAAAAACGAGGTATGGCTAGTTACAGGCTCACACATATACTTATCTGATATAAAAAGTATGTATCATAACACATCAATACCAACGAGAGGAGAATAAGTATCACAACGAAATCATCATCAAATTTTTCACCAACCCATAGGTGAATACAGGAAAATAACGATGGAATAGCAAGCTATATCCAATAGTGTCAACAATGCAACAAATAAGACGACACACACAAAACAATGTTTAAGACATATGCACAAAATAACATGGCACCAACAAATACAGAATAAACATACATCTTGCAGGATAAACAACAATGAAATTCATTCATCACTGCCTAAATTGGATTAATTCGAATCCTCTGTCGCAGCTATTTACAAATAAAATCAACCAAGGGAATCATGATTCGTATCCTTCCTACATAAAGTGTTAATGTTGCATTTCCACTCCCAATAAAATTTCGAGAGGACCAGGATAAACTGTTAGTACTCACCTCAATTCATCGCCTTAGCATAGTGCGGGTAAGCAGGTAGCCCTACTGCAGGCAGGGCTAGTCTCGTCACTTGTAGGTTCATGCTAGGGCAAATAGGAACTATTCTTCACCATGTATGCTACTTGCTCAACTTCTGCTAAATACTATAATACATTGCAGTTCACTTTGTACAGGAGTAATAATCTGAAGACGCACGTGCCATAGACTCGTTACTTCAAGGAGGAGCGGGTGCGTGTTTACTCGCATTCCCTGGGGCTCAACACGTTAAACACTTAAATGTGTGGTATTCACTGGGTTGTGGCAATCGAAATGTACCCAAACACTTCAACTATCTTCACGCTATAAAAATAAAAGGCTTCCCAAACAACAACTTTACTTAAACACTGCATACTATAAACTTTCTCTATGCTTGTCGTTTATCTTGCTCACCATGCAAATACATTCTTTGCACAAAAATCAACTTAATTACACCATAGTCAGCAGTATCCTGTAAGCTTGTAGCACTTTAAGGTTAAACTTTCCTACTACTTCTGCAGTGGTGGGGTTTTTCAGCTCATAGCAGTTTTCCTTCGTTATGTTAGATATCATCTAGGGTTCTTTAAGCAAAGGTAATAATTTCTTGGTAACATGGTCCGAAAGTTTGCTTACGTTCGCTTCTCGTATAAGCACTAGCTGTCCTGGCTGAAATTTCTGTAACTTAGATAACTTCTTGTTTTTATGTCTTCGTTCTGCTACAATCTAATATATAAAATTCTCCCGTCACAGTGTTAGTCACTGAACTCCTCCGAAACGGTTGGACCGATTTTTATGAAATTTTTTATGTATACTCGGTAGGTCTGAGAATAGATTTATATCTATTTTTTACACCCCTAAGTAATAAGGGTGGCCACCCCCAAACAAAATTTTTTTTATTGTTTGAACAAAATTTTTATTGTTTATTTTTTATGATGTGGCATCAAAAAATACATACCCTCCTAAATTTTCACCCTTCTACCACCAACCCTTATTTTTTTATAGCGATATTAGTAATTTAATACATTTTACCCTAGGTCGATAACTGATCAATTATCATCGATCATTTATCGATCTAGGTTACAATTTATTCCCACCAGGTGTCTCCCAGTGACACAGCAAAACAACGTTTGCCGGGTCAGCTAGTGATTAAATGGATTTTCACAATGCGGGTGAACTCTTCACTTAATTCTACTGCAGATATATATATTTTTTTCTTCTGTAGTTGTGGGCGGTGATGGGGGTAGGGTGGTAGACACGTGTACTGTATGGTTTATTACATATTGAACCAGCTTATACCTCCAACTTTATTGCGAGGTGTGGCAGAAAGTTTGCAGCATGCTTCCTAAGCGTTCCACCGGATTTCCTTGCGGGTGTCTGACGGCCATAGTTTTAGGTATGATTTTCAATTCGGGTACTCCTTCTTTCCAGACACGATCAGTGAATTGAGTACCCTTATCTGAGAGTACACAGGTAGGCAGCTCTACTTCTTCAATAAACAGTTTAAAAATACGTGAATTTAGAAAACGCCTATTTTAACAAAAATGTACGTAACTCCAGTTTTGGAATTAGGTAATGGACCGAACATGTCGACTGACTCCCCAGATTGATTATTACCACAGACCTGTATCTTACCAAGGATGTTTGTAGTTCAGGAACAATTGCCACGGCCAGATCTCCGTAGGCTACGAACAACACACAAGTAAATGTAGCCAGCATGATATGATGTTACAGTATATTTTTTACTAGGCTTTCGGAAATACAACTTACTTCCGCCCTACTGTATAGTAAACACGGTACCTTAATACTATGAATAAATAAACACAAGAAATACCACTAGCTACTGAATGACTATTAGAAGTAAATTTGATTTAATTGAAAAATTATTATTTTAGTTGAAACATCATGAATTAAATAAATATCTGTGCAAATACTAAGTATTATGTATCAGCTTGTTATTGGTTTAAACATTTACTATGCTTTGAGTGGCTGTAACTACGGGCTGTGTTAGGAATTAATGTTTACTGCGGATTACTGTTTGCAACTCGCCCATTAAATTTTCTTGCGGATGCTTGATGCAGTGACACAAGTCACATGACCGAACTGCATTCGTGACCAATATTTGCATTTTCTTCCAGTCTCTTAAGCTTTTTTACTGCCAAAATGACCCAGCATACCGGTCGATTTATCTGTCATAGGTCCTTCCTTAATAAACCCACAAACTTGTCAAACCATCTCCAGCATGACGAGCATTATAACATTAATCACTACGCACAGTACATACCAATAGACCATATCAGTTGTACAAACAAAACCTTTTGTCAAATATTCTGTTCATACCAACTGTACCAACAATGTTACCATCCAGGCATTTCAACGAAATATGCTGACAAACAATTCCATCATGTAATGTCCACCACATGATCATACCATTATTCCGAATATAATATACTCACCAGCCAACCAAGCAATGGCCATAGACAATGGCATGTAGATGAAGCCGCATCAACGCGAGAAACACCAAGTGATACCAAGCAAGTGTACAGAAAGAAGAATGTGGGAAAATGCCAAAAACTTCACTTTACACAATTGATGGACTTCGAGAGAAGACTCATGATCGGACTGAAAACCGGAGGATGGTCGTATCGCCGAATATCCCATAATCTGAGTCATTCGGAACATATTACCTGGTGCTTTTGGGAGCATATGATACACCAAGGCACCTTCACATGGAAGACTGGCTTAGAAAAGACGAGGTCGACTACCAGTCAAAAGGATCGATGCATCATGCAAAAGGCTACCTGGTTCATGATGTTGGCTAGTGTTGGGGCTCCTCTGTGCTCACAAACCAATTCCCGATGCCTGCAACCCCAGAGCCCATTATGTATCCTGCCATTAACTCTGCTAGGGCAGAGGATCCATTTGTAGTGGTACCAGACCAGATAAACTTGGAATGCTACAGACAATTTGTTATGGGAACTATTGATTATTATGCCTCGGTGTGAGGGCGTTTTGCAAATGCCACAATCTCAGTCTCGCTATCAAGCAGTACAGTTCCCTCATGGCAGGTAGTATGGCCTGGTTCTGGCATTTCTGCCAGACAATTGAGGTATATGGTCACACAATATTATGGGATAGAAGGTTCCAAATCCCAGAGACTGTGGCACTGTGGCATCTGGCATTTAAACTGGCCCTGCAAATGCTCTATTGGTGATGCATCAGGGGAGCAGCAAGCCATGGTACTGTTTGTACATAATAGAGACGATCCTGCGCAACCCATACTGTGTACGGGTGGGCGTTTTCCTGCTGGAATAATGCTCATGGTATCCTGTCCATAAATGGGAGCAGATAGGGGAATATGATATTATCAACATACTTATGAGCCATCAATGTTCCATGTAACACAATGACAGTTGATCGTTTATTGTAGGCTATGGCTCGTCTGATCATAATACCTGCCATGGTTATAAGTGTACTGCTCGATAGCAAGATTGGTATTGTGGTGTTCACCAGGAGCCCTCCACACATGGGTGCGAAGATCATCAGTCCCTATAACGAAGTGGAACTCGCCCCAAAACACCAAATATCATCAGTCTGTGATGTTCCACATTGCTCTGGCCTAGTACCACTGCAAACTAAGCCATTACTGTTGCAGTGTTAATGGCAGCACATGAAATGGACACTGGGATCGCAGATTCGCCTCCACAAGGTATCGACAATTGGAGCACTAACACTGGCCACTACCGTAGACTGGGTTGCCATGGGATACCTCCATACCTGGTGCACGACCCATCGTTTCGCTCGACTGGTAATCGACCTCGTCCGTCCTGAGCTGGTCCTCTGTGTATGAATGGGGCTTCACATTTCCACTTCTTCCAACTGCATGGGACATTACATTCTGAATTATCCACCGGGTGAGCTATAAGGCGATTTTCAGACCGATGTCTTTTCTTTAAATCTATTATTTGCATAAGGCGATGTTTTTGGCATCTTCCCGGCATTATTCTTCACTCTGTCTACTGTCTTGGTATCGTCTGGTGTTTCCCATGTCAAAGTAGCTTCGAATATACATTATTACTTACGAATACTGTTCTGTGCTTGCAGCGCCACTGCATGGTGTGTGGTTAAATGCAAACACACCAACATGGATTCATGTGCGCACCAAACAATACTATCGCTATTTACATCGTTTCGTGGCTGTAGCTGCATGGAAACAGTTATGTTCGCATTGTAGGCCAGTATGGATTGTATAGTAATTTGGTATGGTTGAGATACGTGGGATGGTATGGTCGGTAGGTAATTTTGGGTGATTATGTCTAGTGCATTTGTCAGTGTTGGTGATCAATTTTGGTATGGCTGATATATGAAGAAAATTGTCTGTCATGGTGTATAGTGTAGTTTTTCGGTTGATGTGAACTCAATGGTTAATTCACACTTGTGTTTTAGTGCAGAGTATAGTTGGTCGATAGGTTTGCATCTGTGCCCTTTGTGGGAAATGCAGGGATACAAGTTATCCTTTGCTTTTACTTATTTCCCTGATATTGATATTTTAACCTATAGCTACCGGTTGTCGGACCACATTTTTTACTTCTTTTTTCACTTATTACATATATCTCACCACAGAAGTGGCTATTAATTTATATATATATATATACGCTTTGGTGGTTGCCCTTGGTGCCCGGAATACATGTGTTGCTTGGTTAACCTGCAGTACACCACCGTTCCCCATAAATCAATGGAATTATGATTCTATATACTATGCCTTCTATAGTGACACTTACTACTATTACTACTGAATATATTTATGTACTACATTACAACTCCTTTAATCAGTGTTGACTAAGTAGGCGGAGAAGGGGGGGGGAACTGTACTATCTTACTCGATCCCTCTCCCCCACTATTTGTTCTTCTATTCAGTCCCATGTCCTTATATCTAAAGTATCGTTTTCGCACCTAGTTGCCTTTAACCAGGTTCATTTCCCTTCTTCAAATGCTACTTCCACATTAGTTTAAGTGCTTTTTTACGCATTTATTTCTTCAATTTTGTTATCCTTGATCTTTGCCAGGTCACCATAGTGTAATTTTTCTACAAATAGGCCGGGATATATTAGCACCCACCTCTTTAATCAGATGCCTACTGGTCGTACATTAATAAAGTTTATTTAGATTTTTCATCACAAAACTCCCAGTTTGTGTAGTGGGTCCGCTTCCACTACTAGGTTTCTATGGCGTGATTTCACTTCCGGGATTATCTTTTTAATACATGCCAGATATTGTTGGTTGTGAGATAACCATTCATCTAATTCTTCCAACCTCTTGATAACCAGTCTTGCAAAGTCTGTAAATATCTGAACATTTTCTTTACATTTCATTGTATTTCCAATGCCAATATTTTCACCTTCGATTATTTCTAGCTTCCTTTTCAGTTCTATTATTATAACTAAAATTTTGGGCCCCTTTTTCATCACATGCTGTGCATAATCTTCCGTTTCACAAATTACACAGTTAGGTGATTCAACCAAATTGAACTTGTGTAGTTTTACCTTGAATTTTCCGTGTTTTGACAACAACTGTGTCAGGTGCGATCCAGGGATAATTCATTCTATCTTCTACACTCGGACATACATTAACAGAGGTGGTTCCTGTTATAGGGCTACAGTCCTCCCCCAAGAATTATTTGTGAATTACAGAAAACATTTTTTAATCTCGCAGTTGCTCTCAATTTAAAAGAAACCTTATTATGTTTTCTTCGATCTTTCTACTCTGCCAACGGTCGTAGGCCGATCAACTCGACTGAGCAAGGTGCGTTTGTGTAGCTTGTACAGCGCTAGGTTGGGTGGTGTGTCTGGGTTGCGGCGGAGGCAGCCCGTTAGACCTTACTAGCGCTTGCGCACGCCTGTGACAGGGACGTGGAGTGCGGTTAGCTGGAAAGGGAAGTGTAACGCCTTTCGCGCGCACATGGACTGCAAGGCTGCTAGCCATTATAGGCTGTCGTGGGACGAGCAACTGGCGCGTGCGTTTATGTTGCATTGGTGTCATTAAGCTGGTGTTTACTTTAGGTGTGAAGTGAAGTATTTACAGGTTTGTAGCTATGCTATTTTCACTATATGTCAATTAAATTTTACATTAAAAGAATATATGTGGCTGGTTTACAAGCTATCTCTTTTTCTCAATTATCACTACAGGGGAAAACTGAAATCAAAATTAAAGGACGACCTTTCCTGACTTATATAATAATAAATCAGTTTCATAGTGTAGACAGCAGACAAATAAAAGGAAATTTAATTGTGACGTGTATGATAAGCACAAATGGCTGTGTGGATGTGAATAAAATAATGCTGTATTTTATTTTCATAAAAATTTGTTAAAAATACGTTTAACTTATTATATCAATTTATTTGATTACAGTGCTCCAGATATATTAGGTTTTAAAATTACAAAATAAAATGGTGGGAATATTATATTTTTACAGCATAAAATAGAGAATGAGGAAGAAAATTACAGTGCTAGAATAATTTTTATTGACAAAAATTTTGAGACAAAAAAATTGAATAGAGGATTATTCAAATGGATAGTGCAAAAGTAAAGCTGATTTATCAATCCACCATATTTTTTTAATAGCCCAGTATACTTAAGCAATAAAGGAAAGTTAAATCTTTTATTTTCGATTTCGGTAAGAAATCTAAGTACTTAATGAAAATATAAGCGAAATGGAAATTTGAAGTTCACTTAATATTCAGTGTTTGTCGAATGTTCGTTTAGGTGACCAACAATAACAATTCTAGGTCTTTGGCTATTTGTCTATGTTTATTACTGAAATTTTACTTAAATAATTACTTGAAATGTTGTAAAAAGCTATTTTGTTAAGTTAAAAAATTGTATTACAATATTTATTCCTTCTTTATGCAATCCATTCATGTCTATTACTTTTATATCTACTTCAAGGAAATATTTAGGAGCATATTGCTATACTGTATGGCCATTAATGACTCTAGGCAAGTTTGATTTCACAATTTTAATTGAATTCCATTGATTATGGACAGTTGACAATATATATTAATAAAAAAACATGTTAAAATTTTCAGATTTTAGTTCAACTTTCGTTAAAGATGTGTTCTCATAAAATTATTGTACACACTATTTTCACACATAAAAATTAAACATTATTTTGTAGTTCACTAGCTAACCCTTCCTCCCCTTCTCAAATATTCAGTATCACTACGCAGCCCTACCTTTTCTGAAACCCACGAGCCGTGACTGTACATTATATGTGATCATTTCTTTGTAAGAAGATTCCCATCTCTCCTGCCACAGGAGTATTGCTTGTTCTCTCTTCTCCTTCTTCAACAAGGATGATGATTTTCTGTTTTCTGTTACCTCCATTATCTCACTTCTTTCTCTAATAAAAATATCCAGGGATATTACCCCAGTTATCATTTGAAGGACTTCCGTTGATGTTCTTTTTGCCTTCGTAGTTGACAACAGTGCTGCAGTTTGTATCTTTAAGATTAACTTTTTATTCTCTACCTGTGATGCTGTTCTGTACCACACTGCTGCTCCATACATGGTGATTTATGTGAGGACACATTTGTACAGTGTCATCATAATTTTCAAGCCAAGTCCCCGGGAAACTGTAGACACAGATTTCATCTTGCTTTAGATGGCCTTTTACGTTGAGAATCTGATGTCATGGAATCGTAATTTACTATCCGCAACCACGCCAAGATACTTTACCTTGTATTTCAGCTTGACGTGAATGCCACGAAATATTATCGTTGCTCTCTTGAGATTACCCTTCATAAGCTTTACACTTGTCTTGTCTATTGGAAAGTTGGATATCACTGCATTTCCCCACTCTTGTATTTAATTTGGTTTTCCTCAGCTTTGGCTTCTAATTTTCTTCTGCTCCATGCTGGTATGGTGACTGGGGAATCGTCTGCATTGGAAAAAATCTCACACTCAGCTGGTATTCTCATTTGCAGTAAACTGTCGAAAAGGACGTTCTATAGGAGAGGCCATAAGACTCAACATTGTTCGGCATTCCCTCGTCAAAGTTTGCAGAACTTCTATCTATTTGTCTTCAAATATTCTTATTCTGTCTTCAAAGTAGCTTGGTATTATTAGTCCATAGATGTTTCTTAGACTTTTTTTTTAGCTTCCATAATATTTTTGGCACCATGTATGATCAAATGCTCCACTTATGTCTAGGAAAATTCCGAGTACATACGTCTGTGGTGATAGTTTTACCTTCTTCATTACTTCAAGGACTGCTCTCTCTGTACCTCTACCTATCCTAAAGCCATACTCTGGGTAGTCTATTTGTAGTATCCACGAAGTTTAATAGATAGCTATTGACCAGTGTCTCCATCATTTTACCCATCACTGGTAATATCGTTAATGGTCGATATGATTTGGGACATGTAGGTTCTTTTCCTCCTCCTTTGTAGAGAACTCTTAGAACGATGGTGTGTCAGATGACACGGAGAGTGGTTTTTGGTATGGCCGCTGTGTCCTGTACTGCTAAGGAATGTCTGAGATATAGTGGTTGGTATGGCCAAACAGTGTATTTAGCTGGTGTAAGTTGCTAATTTCGGTATGGTAGATTAAGTGGGAAGAAATTTGTTGGCATCATGGTTTTTGATAAGGCTTCTGTATGTTGTGCTCTGCATATTTGTTTGGTATTGTTGTTACATCCTTGAGTAGTAGTGGTTGGTACAGTGACTAGTCTATTTGTCTGGCGTCGGTCAGTAGAGCAGATGGTGTGGGCATCATACATTATTGTGTGCTATAATGTTTTAATATGGGTGGTATAAATGCTTGGCTAGCTTAAGTTATGGTGGATCTTATGGTTGACTAGAAAGGTGTTTTATTGGTTAATAGGGGTATGGTAACTGGGTGAAAGGTATGTTCGTATTATGGCATGATACTGTAGGTGTGAACTGTATAGTTGCTTGGTTAATGGGGAGTGTATGGGGCCTGCTGTGTATAAATATTTAACCTACAGTGTAGATTGTCTGCAGGTCGAACGACGTATGGTTCTGAGTGGGATTGGGAAAGTATGTTTCGATTTTTCAAAATGGGAGATAATGACAGGCATGTGGAAACTGGCACACATATAGTATTTAAGGTAGGTAGATCCGTATCTCTACTGTAGTAGGTTAGGTTAGGTTTCATTTCTCTAGGCATTGCTGCATTAGGTTACATTTTAATTTTTCTGCTGTGCAGTATATTAAGTAATATTTTTCTGGACTGTGTTAGTTTAAATTTTGTTATAACGGGGTTTACTTACTGGACTGTGATAAGTTAGATTGAGATTCAATCTTTTTCTGGCCTGTGTTAGTTTGTTTGATTTTTCTGGACGTTGGTAATTTAGCTTTGGTTAACACGACTATAACTTTATTGATAACTGGTATGGTGCATGCCGACAAGAAATAAGGCATCTGAGATAAGAATGAAGGAGCATGTGAATAAATGCAAAATATTTTTTAAGTCTTTCATGAGTACAAAATTATTGTTAGGTTTACACAAATACAAAATTAACCCAATTACATGAATGAAAAAATATTCCAAATACAACATGAGTGAAAAAATACTCAATATAGTTTTTCTAGAGGTATAATTTTTTCTAAATCATAAATTATATTTTTAATTCTGCCTATATGCCAGGGTCGAGAGTGATGACATTAGTGTCACGTCGAGAATTAGCATGGTGAATTTTGTAGAGCCTGGTACTCGGATAATGTTAGGTTAATGATGATTAATATACAAATATTTTGAAAACCTATATCAGTTAAATTATGATAGGTCTTACACGATTGGTGAAATGGAGCATTTCAATTTCGACACTCTCTTAGGGTTTCCGAAATTATAGACTAAAGGCGATGATACCTTAACTATAATATTCTCCGGAATATCGAATTGCCAAATCACCACTCTAGTTCCCAATAAAACTGAAGGTTGGTGACGACCCTTCATCCGTTCACTTTCTGTCTCAGAGACCAAGTCCACCGTGAGCCAAATCAGAAAATTGCTTTTATCTGCTACCATCAATACTTGTTCTATTTATTATAAAGGAACATGATTTTATAACACTCTTTTTTTAGGTTGAGGAAGATATTTTAAAACAGTTGCTCATTTTCTGTCATTCATATTTAGCTACAGGCATGCTGAAATTCACTTTAATTTCTTCTGTGTACGGCAATATAACTATATTAGTATATGTTGCATAGTATGGTTGAATAAACAAAGCATTTTTTGAAAAATCGCGCACTTGGAACCAAACATCAGAAGTGAAACGCTTTCTTAATGCTATTCCTTTTAGGCAATGATACAGCATGGATGGTGTACTTTACTTCTTAATCTAAAATCTATTAATACTGTGGGAATATTTACTCGTAGCCTATTTCGTTCTGGTGATGAGTTAGCACAGAGAATATTAATGAATAATTTATTGAAAATCTGCAGCGTAAAGCCTGAACTTGTTTTTATCTGCGTGATGTAAAGTCTCGTGAGTAAAGTTGCTGATGTGCTACTGAAAGTGGAATTAGCATAGAAACACTGCTGCCGCCTGTGATGGAATAAACATGAATTATATTAATGGAAAGGGTGGTGGAGTGGGAGTGGAGTGGAGAGATTTGGACGGCTATTAACATCGAGGTCTCGAGTTGAGATGAGAGATTTGGGTGGCTCTTTACAAAGAGATTTTGAGAGCCGATGAAGGTGAAATGAGGTGAGTATGGAGAAGTGCCAGAATGCAAGGGTGGGGAAACGCGAGATCCCTAGAAAACCTGCCAATCAAGGGCATCGTCTGGTATGATTCCCAAATACGAAAATCCGGGAGTGATCCCGCCGGGAATCGAACCCAGTTCTCCTAGGCGTGAGGCGAGCTCTGACCACTACACCAACGCAGTCCCTGAAAGGTTGGTGACATGCGCAGTCTGCTTTCCTACCTCGATGAAGAGACCTCTCGTTCACTAACTGCCATGAAAAAGAGAAGTGTAATGTGAGATGTGTTGGGGCCGAATCAGCTTCGGAACGCTAACGGGGGACGAAATGAGAGGAGTATCCCGAGAAAACTCCCACACCATGATAGTACGCGCTTGACTATCGCTAGAGAAATTACACAAAAAACCGACGCTGTGAGGCATGTCATTGAATAAAATGCGAAATACCTGGGGTTATAGCAAAATATTAAAATTTGGTTTTAGCATGACACCGAGAGAAAAAGATTTTTCTCCAAAATTTTACGGGGCGACTTTCTTTGATCGCCTGATAAGTAAATATCTTGTTGGAAGTGTACGTTAAATCAGAGTAACACCAAAAGGCATGAAGGTTTCTAAAGTGGAACCGTAGTTGCCCGTCATCCCGTCATCCTTCAACTGTAACATGATACGAGACCGTTGGATGGAGTTACGACAGAATGCAATTGCGAGGAAAACGGAAGTTTTCCACTTAAACATACCTGTAATTGCTACATCCACCACTTTTCCCACGTGCGAAAATTCGGACTCGAACCCCCTTTGGGGAACGAACCCACTTATCGGTGGCAGGTGATCTACCGAATCGCACAACCGCACACCCCGATGAAAATAACGAACACTTATTTCCCGGTACTTTCGGTCTTTTAAAACAATTGAAAAGATGTTTGTAAATAGCATGTTGATATTGACTCAGTCCTCAACTAACAACAGATTAAAAAGGTGGGTCAGAAATTACATGCCACTGTTGAGAAAACTATCTCATAAGAAGTTACGTAATCACAATAGTGATAAAATAAAGCTTTCCTTATCACACAAAATCTGGCGAAAATTTAACAGGCTTGTCTTTCCACACAAGTATTGAATCGACCAATATTTCTCCACAAAGCAAATATGCGACATAGCGCTGCTTCTTCCCACGCAAGTAATTACATGTTATCGTCACGTGCTCGGCTTGTAAACATTGTTCACGGTAAAATGAGCTCTTTTGAAATTAACCTTAGAAAAATGTGCTTGCATATATTTTAACGGGTACACTGACTGGCATACCCCTGTAAAGTTGGTAACACCTGAGGGAAAGTAGTACAATGTCTTAACGTTGAATTAAAAGTTTTAGGAAAACAATTGAGGATATTGAAATTGTTTGTGTTATTTTCTGTGTTTTTAATGCATTAAGTGTAACAATTAGCAAAATTATTAAATATTTACTATTTTAATAACTACACAGTTTTATTTTACCAACTTATAAATTAAGTGATTGGGCCCATGGCAATAATTATGTTACATATGGCGGAAGTATACAGAATGTGTATACAAGTAGATCTTTAGCAGAGCTTTCAAAAGTGCTAAGTTTATCGTGTACAGCCTTAATAAAAATTTGCATATAACCGTGATATAATTCTTGTAGGTTAGAGAAATATAATTTTTCAAGCACGACACCTGGAGTTTCAGTCTGCTAAAATACTTCTCCCTCCTCTCCCCTGCTTTTTAACGCAGGGAAGGAAGAAAACTTTCATAATCACGTTCCAAAAGAAATTGTTTGTGAAAGCGTTCCGACGTTTGTGGCCTTTGCCTTGAAAAATTCCAATTAAAAAAAGAAATCCGAAGCAGCACCGGTTGCTTTCCTTCGTCTGCCCTCCCGCAGAGGACGCGACCTTTGCCGTCTCCCGCACCTAAGCAGGTCAGGCAGCGGGCGAAAATTTTCTGTTTACGTACATATCCGTGGTATTGATTCAATATTTTAATTTGCGCCCTTACATCCGGGCGTTGGCGCCAGACTACCGAGGACATCAAACAGTTTCCCGAGCCGGCTCAAAGTGGTCAGGGCCGCGAATGAAAAAGCAATTAAAAAAGTTTACTGAAGGGGGTTGGAAAAGCGGAGGAGGGGGTATGGAGTAGCGCGGATGTGGAATGAGCTGTTGGCACATGTGTGTGATGGGTTCGTGGAGGGATGTGGGGGTGTGTGGAAAAGTCGGAAGGGGTGCGCAGGTGATTATCGGCAGTCGTACAGGCCGGACCCCGGGAGGTCAGCTGTCATTAGACTGGACAAGCGGGCACAACAAGTGCGCAATTTGTAAACACGTGGACCTCTTCCCCTATCTCACCCCTCTTTCTGACCCCACACACCACCAAAAACTGTGGGTGCTGGTTGGAGGGGGGACGCTCTCCCCTCCCCTCCTCCCTCACACGAGTCAACTCATCAACCCCTCAGCAAAGGGGAGTGGTTGCCCGCAGCGCTGGGAATTAAACGAGTTTTCCCGCGCTTGACACGATGACAACGTGTCGCAATTACGCGTTTTCCGCGGGAAAACGTTAAACTTAACCCCCTCCCCACGCAGCACGCCTGCCTGGGTTTTGAACTCGCCTCTCCGGCCATGCTTGGGAGAACACACAGTGCGTTCCCGTCACTTGGCTGGAGCTAAAGCTTCCGTTGCAGGAAGCAACTTATTTAAACAACGTGCCTTTTATGTATTTAGCAAACCCGTCAAGCCAACCTCAGTTCTTCGCAGCAATGCTATTTACTTGTACCTCGAAAGCGTTTAACCACAAAGCACATTAACAGTGCACGAAACTAAAAACAAAATACTTCCGTACACTGCATATTATGAAAATTAAGTGATGTCCCTCGTATAATACATACGCCAAAAACTTTTCTAATTCATTTGATAATTTTCTTCAGAGAACACAAACGTCTGCATGTTAAACAATAAGCTGCGTAAACAGTTAGTCTCTCGTTTCACGAAACGCGAAACTTTACTTGTGGTATGAATTCGAAATATTGGTTCTGAGATAAATGGTAACTGCATATTGGCCGTAGATAGTGTTAACAGTTGGTTAACTGTTGCTACATAGAGGTACATCGTAATTAACTGAAAGATGTGCTTTACTTTTCATGCACTGAGNCAACCACAAAGCACATTAACAGTGCACAAAACTAAAAACAAAATACTTCCGTACACTGCATATTATGAAAATTAAGTGATGTCCCTCGTATAATACATACGCCAAAAACTTTTCTAATTCATTTGATAATTTTCTTCAGAAAACACAAACGTCTGCATGTTGCATAAGTAAGAATCCCACACAGTTAAACAATAAGCTGCGTAAACAGTTAGTCTCTCGTTTCACGAAACGCGAAACTTTACTTGTGGTATGAATTCGAAATATTGGTTCTGAGATAAACAGTTGGTTAACTGTTGCTACATAGAGGTACATCGTAATTAACTGAAAGATGTGCTTTACTTTTCATGCACTGAGGAAAATGATTTATTGAATCAAACCGTTGGTTTAGCGCAACCAAATTAATTGTTTGTATAGGGGCAATAAAATATTTTGTTTTTGAAAGCAACTTATTTTGTTATTCTTAATTGGTTGACTCAAACTAAGATTTGGTTGGTGCAACTAAACACTTGTTTGGCTCTACGTACATTAAAGAGTTTAGGTCAATATAGATAACAGGGGAAGCCCGAGCGAGATTCAAACCTAGACCGTATTGCGCTCGTGCGCTACGCTTTAGCAACCTCAGCTATAGGCTATTCGCGGTTCCTTCATACTTTTGTAATTATATCTTTGAAAAAAAAACACTCAATGTATGATGTGTGTGTGTGGTTGTTTCCAAAATATGTTATATAACACACGCATTTTATAATTTGTTTTACCTAAAAGCACCTTTTTTGGTTAAATTTAACTTATAACTATATTTTATCTATATATTATAATATTTCATTTATAGCTGGTATGAATAAAGACAGCGATAAAATAAGTGTGTTGGTAATGCATATTAAGAAATAGTTCTTGCGTAAAATATTATTACACTGAGTGTGCACGAATGCGGTGTGTTGGCCCTCTGGTGTAATTTTATAACATTTGTTTGCATGAGGCGAATGAATATCCTGGAAGTAAAACTTTAGCAGGGCTTCAGAAAAGTTGGAAGTAACTGCGAATGGAGTATAAAGTGACTACTGATCAAATTGAAATGTTTTGAAATATATACAGTTCCAGTACTGGTATACGAGCACAAATAAATATCTCAAGATCTACAGCTTTACTTTTTAGTTTCCTGTTATACTCGTTTTGCTAGGATGTTTACACCATTATTAAGCATCAATAAATACACTAATAAACACACTTACTATCCTAATTGTGACAAAAATTACAAACAAACTCTCAAGCTCTATTTTTGAATGAAGGTAATCAAATGAGAGCCCAAACAAATATATGCAGTAGTTTCAACAAAATATTTTGTTGTCAGTATAATTCCTTTAGACATAACAAAGAGGTTTTGTTAATTTAAGGGTTTATTTTGTTATATAATAATACAAAATTAGTTTTGTTGCTTTTCAAATTTTGTTTACTCAACAAAATATTATGTTGGTCGTACTAAACATATGTTCGGCCTACTACAAACAAATATTTCGTTGGCTGTAATAAACCTTTATGAGCAGCAACTTGGTAGAAGGTGGCTATATGGAATAAAAACGGTGCTCTCCATGTAACTAAAAATTGTAAAAGTATCTGACTGTCTCTTTTGTTATCGATCAATTCTCATTACATTGGGGAGTTCAGTTGAAATGTCCACTAAAGGCATATGAATAACAATACACTCCTCCAGCGAAGTTAAATTTAATATGATTTTTAAACAAACAGAACGTTAAAATTCTAACTTACATTATTAATAAATTGAGCCATTTGAAACAATATTTAAATTGATTGTACAAGTTTCAAGATTGCAAAATGCCTTAATGGCAAATATGTTGTGAGCTGCTTGTAGGCAGTTGTCACATAACGTGTCGCGCTAAAAGTAGACAAAATTTCAAATATCAAATGCTGCCAAATTATTGGGAATGAAAGTTGTTTTTAGAGCTTAACATTAATCACCTTTGTTGTTTAGGAACCATGTAGTAATTCGGTTCATTTTGTCACGAATGAGATTTTAAGCTAATTCATACGTGAAAGGTCCTAAAGGCGTATCTATATAATGAGTCATGATTAGGTAGAGCACAGCAGTATAAGATAGAGTTTATTACACATAAAGATTATGCAATAAATATTTACGTGACTATTTATCGGGGAGCTTAAATTGAATACCAAGATGTTTATTAGTTATATTAAGATTTATAACCTCACGCTATGACTATTACAGTCTAATTGGAAAGTCCCCAACTTGTTCATGTTGCCGGAGTCTAATTCTAGGAGGCTGTTAACGACGGCCGGACACACCCATCTTCCGTGGTCTTCTCTCTGGTCGGGTCTACGACAAAAGACGTCGCTCCCGGTGTTACGCTGGCCTATATCGGGCGCGTTGTTTAATATTTTCGGCCTCGTTTACTGGGCGGTGGAGGGGATTAGTACGTACCCAAGTAGCAAAAGTCAGTTGGCCCACTTGTGCATATATGCACACATCTGGTTTCCATAATCAGTTAACAGTCAGTCAACCACTTCAATGCACCCGCAGATGCTTGTGGCCCACATGATGCCTCTTGCAGTTGACCACATGTCGTCAGCCAACTGTTGGCAAGCCACTTGTGGCCCAGCTATTGGCCACTTGTGGCCCACATAGAAGCAGCTTGTCTTGCATTTTCAAATCCAAAATATAATTACGTTTCATCCAAATAAAATTTATCTATTTATTATATTCATATATGTTATCTTTGGCGTGAATCGACATTTAGTAAATTTCTTTGAAGGAACCCGTCATCAAACTCACAAACCTTTTGTTTCTCAGTCTAGAACGCCAGCCACTGCTGTACCATGTATTAACGTAAAACCCTTAAGTAAATCTGAATAATTTATACACAAATAGCATTATAAGCTTTGCTATGTACACAATTAATATTAGTATCACAAGTTGAAACTGGGATTAGTGTGTTTTGTTTAAAATACAAATATTTTAGTTTTGGGCTACTTTAGGTGGAATTTAAAATTCAAAATAACGATTTTTTTTTACGTGTAATGCTTTGCAGGTTTCCAGTCCAAAACTATTTTCCCCTATTATTATCAATGTCTCATGATGGCATTACTCCATATATATATATATATATATATGAAATAAAAAATCAATTGAATTCACATATGCTATTTGCTACTGCACAACACATAGTCGGCATGCCATAAATGGCACATAAGCTCGCTGATATTGTTTCTTTAATATAAATGAAAAGTTGGCATACCATAAAAGGGCCATAAGTAAGCTGTCATTATGTCCCGAGCAGTAATCAACAGTTGCCATGCCATACGTGGCCCATTAGCGTGCTACTAATACATCCGCTGCTTGTATGTCCTCACAATCTAAAAAGTGTTTTCTTCTCTTACAAGATAAGTCCTTGGAATCCCAGTTTCCAAGAAAATCTTTTGTAAAACTACAAATAGTTTTCTTGTAAAATCTGCAAAACATATATTTGTAATATTACAAATGTTAGCCCTGTAGTACAACTTACATTATTAAAAAGTGTACATATATTTTTTTTTCTTGCGAACAAAGGTGATAAATTAATAACATAATACTTAAAAAAATATATTTCAAATATAATTTACGAAAACAATATTACACTTTGCCAACACAGGGACTAGGACCCACACCCCTCGTTTTATTAACCCGCACTTTTACCCACGAGACCAACTTGACTTATGAACTAAACACTTATTTTTATATACCTGAAAGTATCTACAAAATATTAAGAAAGTTATTTGATTAAGAAGAATACATTAATTTTATCTTAAGAGTTTTGTGTGGCTAGGAATCATTAATAGTTATTGAGTAATACGGTTACGTTTTATTGGAATTGTCGTTTTATTATGACTATTTGAGTTGTTTTAAGTGTTTTACGTTATTTAAACTCGCAATTAATTTCTTTTTGCACGCAACTACACTTGCCATCGCCCATAATTTTTGCACAAACAGCTATATTAGGTTTTACTTGGTTAAGTGTCCACCATTTTGCTGAAGCTCGTGGATACAGATCAGCATAGTACAAACATTTATTGAGATCCATTACAAACATAGCCTTTGCAGTTTTACAAACGAGTAGTTTCGCAAAGACGCATCTTTTTACTGTTACAAGCATTTGTAAAATTACAAACGATTGCTCAGTAAAAATTACGAATTTAATTTACAGTGCAGATGTAAAGAACAGTTGGCATTCCTTAGGTGGCCTATTAGCATGCTAGTAATGCATCCGCGGCAGTAAGTAACTGTTGGTATGCATGAGTGGACAACACGTTTGCTGCTTGTATGTCCCCAGCAGTAAACAACAGTTGGCATGCCGTAAATGGCCCATAAATATGCTGCTAATATTTTCCGAGCAATGAGTAACAGTTAGCATTTCGTTTATCATCTGCTTGTGGGGCGTCTGTTGAAATCTAACAATCATTGTGAGAGCATGTGCCCATTTTACGATTAATTAAAAAATAGTTACTGTCACGTTTGTTTATACGACCTGATTGTCAACCATATACGAAATGCTGACAGTCATAAATGCGAACGTTTGCCACCACTGCTAACAGTTGGCCAACTGTTAAATGCTTGTTGTTTGCTACTTGGGTAGTTTTTCCTTATCTACTTTCAAACATGAAGAAGCGGTTTTATAAAAAAAACAATTCTTAAGAAGAAGCTGAACTTATTCCGGGGTAACAGACCCCGAATGGCGAGTATGCGAAGTGGTACCCGCATGTGCCAGACAACAGACGAGGGCAATAAGCAATAATATAAAAACTCCTATTGAATATTTATGGTTCACCTGTGATATTTTTGGTCGCATTTTGACGCAGACTGGACAGATTGGATGTCTCTGTGATTGTAAATCTGAGGTGCGTCATTCGATTCCCGTATCCGTCGAGTCGCGAATTTCTTGGACGAGGTGTACGTAGAACACTGCAGCGGCATGTGTGCAGAGAGAGAGGAGGTGTTAAGGGGATCAATCCCCACCATCTTGTGTTTTCATTTCCGTAAGTTCCATTTAAGGATGTTTTAAAAAAAATTTTGCATGACATGGCATAATTAATAAAATTTAAAGCTTTCTTACAAGTGACTGCCGGAAAGAAATTATATATATATATATATATATATATTGCTCGCGGTTACACAAATAATACTGGCAAGGAATAAATGTCTTATAACATATGCAAAGCAATGCCCAATGGCTTCACGATGCTCAAAATAAAATAAAAAATCTGTTATGCAAGTTACGGCAAAATTCCGTACATCCAAGATGATGGGAACTGTTCCCCATGTGGGTTCCGCGTACCTAGCGCGTGGACTGTGTTGCACAGTGTTTGAAGTCCCGTTTTTTTACGAGACTATTAAACGTGCCCCTAGTAGGTATCTAAGAGCGAGAAAAATGACATATCGAGGGGGGTTCAAGATGCGTCTTAATAAAAATTTTTAAGGGGAAATATTTGTCCACCCTCGCGATTAAAGTAGGCCACCGATTGGTGGGAACGAAAATATAAAACCCACAGATACCGCATGTATATATATATATCGCATACATATAAATCGGTGCAAAAATTTCTTAGGTTGCCCCGTCGCAACAAGGGATATATATTTTATTCATGAAAGGAGGTTTACACTCGTATTTGCAGATGTAAGCGGGTCGAATATTCTGTTATGTTTTTTCTTCCCAAACGGTTTAACATTAATTGACCACTATGTATGTGGGCGTGGAAATATTCGTAAGTATAAACATCAGTGGATGAAAGGAGTCGTTCGTTGGATTACGAAGAGAATATTCATCACCTGATTCGGTATATCTTCCTAGAGTTATCAGACTGGCCAAAAACGCATCGGGTGCAAAATGGTAGCTTTAAATAACTATGAAATGCAAAATGGTATCTTGGTATGCCTGAAATATGCAAGGAATTGCTGATACCAAATAAATCTTTGTGCTAATGTAGTGTTTTTTTTTTCAGTTTATACGTACACATTTGTCTGCATTATGTGTTGCAATTTTTTTTATGTTTTTCGTCTTTGAAACGTGGCTTGCTCGTGACTCTGAAAGCCGGATGCTGTGGATGCGATGCGACAGAAAATGGCGCAACACCCTTCTTCTTTTAATGAACACATATAAATATCTTTTACTCGTGACTGTGTTAGATTTCTCGTAAAATAGTAGCGCGAGTTTACATTATCTGGATTGTGTGGAAGCTAAAATAATAGGAAAAGTAAGTTTTATACTAATTTGAAACGGAGCTAGTTGTTAAAGAAAGCGGGAACAAGTAAGGACTCGACCAAGAAACCATCCCGGAATTCACCTGGAGTGATTTTTAAAATATAAATTCGGGCCGAACGAGTCTTATCGAAACCTATGTCTCCTTGAACATGGGTCTTCCCTGGTGTTGACTTGTGCGTGCAGTTATATGTGTTTATTATCCTATGAATTAAAGTTGGCTTGTGTGAGAAATAAAACAAGCTCCTGGAGCGACAAGGCTCCCCCCCCCCNACGTCCAATTCAACACCTGGTGCAGGGTGACTGGCCGTGTGTGAGAGCTCAGATTACGACTGCAGGTGCCTCTCGTTTACTTCTGTAATGAGTCTCGTGACCACTTCTTTATGTATGCTTTAGTCTTAATAGTTTTTTATTACGTCTATCAGTCGTGCCTGCAATTGGGATAGTTCAGGTTCTGTGTGTGTATGTAGGAGTATGTATGTGTTTCACGTATGAGCAAGTGGAGAATAATAATTTTTTCCCATATTTTTTAGTTTCACAGCATTACAAAGTATCTTTGGTTTCGACGGAATTAATAAATAATTTCACATTTAATTTTTTTGTACGAAAATAAACAAAGGTGCAGTTCGAGCCAGAATGTACTGAAAAAAAAAATGTAGTTAGAAATAATTTTCTACATTCGAAAGGGATTAACATAACTCTAAAATTGCATGGTCTCCGTAACGCACTGGCTGCAATATGATCTAATTTTTTCGCACTTGTGAAGTCTTTCCCTAATGTCTCGGCGAGGTTGAAGCGTGGTGAATGAGAGTTGTATGCTCGTGTCTTTGCTGAAATTCGTATTGTGGTATAAATATGCATTGTGGACTAGCATCTTGGGATAAAACTATGTTTTATTTCACGTAATTCATAAAGAGTGAATACTATTGGCACCTGCTGGATTAGAGGCTGCACCCACATACATACGCATGTTTGCATGTCACTTTACATTCAGCTAAAGTTATGTAGCATTGTGGTCGGACTCTAAGGGAGAAGGTGGGGCTTTTTTTTTTTTTTACCGTGGATCAGATATATCACTTAATGGAGTGAGCGCACACGAACGCATGAAAATACAGACATTTTTTGCCGAAGATAAGTTTTTTCTAATGATTTTGTACTTGTGGTGGGTGTACCTTTATGTTAGTATCTCACAGTATATAATTTTTTAGTCATACTATATGTGCATTATTTATGCGTATAGATAATTTTAAATGCTGACATTGGGTGTTAGAAAAATTGCCGCCCGTGAAGTAACCATATGGGTATTTTTTTCCCTCTTCCTAAATTTCCTAATGGCAAGGAAATATTTTTGATGATGACCGTCTATGCATGGGTTAGGAAGAATACATCGGATCCTGAATAACGCATCCGTACACGACACATATTTTCGAAATCGTAAATAATAATTATTTTTTAATTACACTTGTACACTTAAATATATAAACGTTATATTGGGGACGGCTAGAATCTCATTGTATAAATTTTTCTATAAGTTTTAACAAAACGGACATACTAATTTTTTTTACCAAAAGTATTTTTTTTTATACTTACATGAGCACGACATAACTCGAGATCAAATAAAAGTCTATATTTCGTTTTAAAAGCACTTATTTTTCACAGATATTACAATATTATTATTACAATTATTCAGCAAAATACAAGGAACAATTTATTTACAGGTGTTTCTTGTAAGACCATGAAAAAAGATCACCATTTGAATGTGGGTTTGATCCAAAATCATCCTCACGAATTCCATTCTCATTAAAAATTTTCCAAGCACTTATTTTTCACACATATTACAATATTATTATTACATTTATTCAGCAAAATACAAGGAACAATTTATTTACAGGTGTTTCTTTTCTGAGTCTTGGAGGTCATAACACTCGTAAGCATTTTTTTAAAATGGACAATTGGTTCCCATAGTTTTTTTTTATGTATCACGGGTTATCATTGCTCCACAATATTAGGGCTTCTGCGTTGCATGGGGCACAGTAATATCTTTGATTTTTGCACTCATGAATTCTTGTGGCGTACGTCTCGACGATCTGCCTAAACTGCGGGCAGCGGCAATGCTTGTGTGTAGGTCTACAATGTTCGTTCTTATGGGGCACGCATTGCGAATCGCCGACTCTTGGCGTCTTCCAAACACATACAAACGGTAATATGGAATTATGGCAAGTCCAGCGTTACCGGAATTTCCTCATATGGAATATCCCCCTCGTCCCATCTTAGACCGTGCGTTTCGTACGTCTATAGGCGATTTGCCTGTTGCGTAGTGCTTCCATGGACACACAGGTAAAACAGGGAAAACTTTGGTTTTCTCGTCTTCGTCACTGTACGAGATGGCAATCTACTTGATGGTGTAGGAGTCCAACGAGCGAAAACCTTGAATGATGCAAACCATTTTCTCCCTTATATTTTTTATATAAAAATTTTTTAGGTTATCATGCACACACACAGTTTCAAAACATTTTTACAAAGTCATTTAAAACTTCACCGAGGTCCATAAACATCGGGCACCCGTGTTGTGGGTTGGTTTCCATGCCAAGTAGTGCTTGCCAGTAAATTTATGAAGCGAAGCATCTTTCATGGGTACAGCTTGCGAGTAGATAACTTGCATGCCCACGTCGTCTTCTACGGGGAGGGCGTCTTCTAAGGGGAGGGCGTCTTCTAAGGGGAGGGCGTCTTCTAAGGGGAGGGCGTCTTCAACGTGGAGGGTGTCCTCAACAGGGACGTCTTCTTCAACGGGAAAATCGTCTTCCATGGGCGCAGACGTCGTGAGGGCTACTCGGCGGTCCTTGCACGAACCCTTGCGATGCGGCGTGTCGGGAATTGATGTGGTGTAGCCCTCGAAACACTCTTTGTACAGGAGGCAGTCCTGTATGTCATCGTCCTGCTGCAGTAGGTCGACAAATACTTCGTAAGGTGCGTCGACCAGGATAAATATTTTCGGCAGGTACGGGCGGTAATTCATCCCATTTTTTCAAGGCACTAAGCTAGCGCTCCCTTCCAAATTCCAAAATAGCCGAAAGGATTTTATGGCCGCTCGCATAACACGCGTTCAATTCTATGAGCGAGAGAAATTACCTATTTCCCGAGGGGGGTCAGGGTGCGTCTTATAAAGAATTTTGAAGAAGAAAAAATGGTCCACCCTCGCAATTTTAGTAGTCCGCCGATTGGTAGGAACGAAGGTTTCCGAAAACACCCGAGTAATTAGCCAATGAGAAACATTGGCAGAGCAATTAAATATTTTGGAAGGGGGTGGAAGGGAACCGACTAATTGGAGAACGAAGGTTTCGGATAACACCCGAGTAATTAGCCAATGAGAAACATTGGTGGAGCAATTAGGTATATTGAAAGAGGGTGGGCAATTAGCCAATGAGAATTATGGGTGGGGCAATTGGTCAATAAATATATTGGAAGGGGGAAGTGGAGGTGGTCCGTTGTCTCCTGGGTGTAGTGCTGTTTAAAATTCCAGCAATGTAAAACCAATGACAAAAAAAACCAACATGGCGTTTGAACGAAGGTAAGAGACAAAC
Source organism: Clitarchus hookeri (assembly GCA_002778355.1). Taxonomy (NCBI): domain Eukaryota; kingdom Metazoa; phylum Arthropoda; class Insecta; order Phasmatodea; family Phasmatidae; genus Clitarchus; species Clitarchus hookeri. Next base: position 97,835 of record NQII01006344.1, read on the forward strand.
TCCAGTAATATATAAACAAATGACAAATTAAAAATAAACAATATGGCAGATGGCGGCTGTGACGCCTATCAGGTTGGTGGACTGCACCGACCAAGATGGCGGGCCACTACCCCTACCAATATGGCAGACTGCACATATCGAAATTGCCAGTTGGCTTCACCTACCACGATGGTGGATGGTGGATCTGACACCTACCACGATGGCGGACTGCACCTATCAAGATTGCGGACTGCACGAACCAAAATGGCGGATGGTGGCTGTGATGCCTACCAAAATGGTGGACTGCACCTACCAAGATTGTGGAATGAGTATTTTTTTGTAGGGGGTGTGGAGGACGTCCAAATTTTTTTTCCATTTTTTTTAAAACAAATTTTTAATAAATTTTTTAATCATTTTAAAATATTTTAAAAAAATTTTTAAATGTAATTTTTTTTTTCAAATTTGTTGGATTTTTTAGAATTTTCATTTTTATTTTTGGGGTCAAAGGTTTAGGTAAAGGTTGCATGGATTCAATATGGCCACCGGCCGACCGGATGACAGAGCACGAACAGCTCCGGTATTCTGGTCCCAGGTCCTGATGTGTCAAAGTCACCATAATCCTTCTACTCATCCATTCTTCAGGCGGTCCCTTGGTGCGACAATCTCTTACTCCGACAGCAAACTCCATCATTTTATCTCTCATCAATCTTGACCCACGTCGCAGGTGGTAGCTATGTGCTAATGTAATTTCTTGAAACGTAAGAGTACTTGAAGGCACCATAAGGCTGGCAGCACACTGAATTGAACATCTTTCTCGCCCAGGATCCGTTTTCTCACTCCCAAGAACGGCACTTTAAATGCCGTAGCTATTACTTAAATTCTACTGGTCTAATGAAAAAGTGATTAACCTGTAGCAGTCAACATCTTTCAATATAATCGGGTAGGATATGTTGGTTTAATGCGTTCTGTAACACTGTTCGTTATAGAAGTCACGTTGAATTATGTTGCGATTTATTACTTCCACTGTACACAAGACGAAAACATAATCAAACAAAATTAATATTTTGCATTTGGGAGCAGAAATGTTATTTAAACTATTACTTGTGTTCAGAAATAGCTACTGCCATTAAAATGGAACTGGAATATGTTGTTTATTGGTTACAGTGTGTAGGGGAGCTTGGCATTGCTAGATCTATAAGGTCAGTACAAACGTAGAAGAATTAGTTCTCTGCAACTACTAAAATAATAAGTTTACATGACATTAAAATGAGTAAAACGCTGCCATGGAAGTGAGTTGTGGCCAGAGTTTACAGTGACGGGATTCCAAATAATTAGGATACAGTGAAGTACNAACGCTGCCATGGAAGTGAGTTGTGGCCAGAGTTTACAGTGACGGGATTCCAAATAATTAGGATACAGTGAAGTACTACTTCTGCAGATGTGGATTTTCTAGAAGTTTTAAAAGCGTTGCATTTTCTTTTTACACTTAAAAGCACGATTTTATTAGGCACAAAATCAGTTTTATTCACCATGTAAATTGGTAATTTCATTACTTAATTAACCATCACCGGTGAAATGTCGCCACAGAAAAATTTCAATCTAAAGTGTACTTAGAATGGGACTGAGGGGACTTTTCAAATAACTCAAGCCAGTAGAACTGATTTTGTATGTATCCGGTGTCATAACGTCGGCGCATGCGTGGGGCTCGAAGATAGGAGCCATATTTTAGCAAGAACAGAAATTAGTGTAATCAGAAATAACCCTAGTCGTTAGGCAAATATTATTCGTCAAGCAGAAATCTAGAATCTTTATGAGAATCGGAAAAGTCCAGCACAAATGGCAAGATGAGTTCTGATCTGGCTCCGCTTAGGTTACAGTGGTGAATTAACCAATCACAGCAATTTCGTTCACAAATACACTACAGACTGAAGTGTAGTGGCAGTGATAGAGAGTGCATTTGTTTAGAGCACGTACTTAAAGGCTGTTATGTCGACATGAATTTTCTTTCGTGAACGCAGAAATGAATAAGCAGTATTACTTTCGTTTTCCATACTTTTGCTTTGCTCTTTTTTACGTACTTTTAAAATGCAAAATGCCACGCCGATCGTGGAAAGTTTTGCTTGCATATCTGATACAAGTTTCCATGTCCATGCATAGGCAATTATCTTTAGGAAAGCGTTTCAGTGTACGAAAATATCGCACTCGGAGTATTTAAATTGCAAATCTCCTTTCCGCACGGACTTGCTCGCCACAAAGTTGTGTGACGCATGCGACCAAGCTTGTGATACGTTATTCTCGTATTTGCAACACAACGTTTTGAAAAGATTTTCTCCGTTTTTCAGAAAGCATTGTACATATCTCTGTCCCATACTTTCCTTGAGAGTAAGCGAAAACAGCGCGTCTGTCTCATACGCGATTAGTAATTACCTTAAGCATAATTGCTTCATAGTAAAACGAACACATTTTATATCAAATGTAAATTGAACTTAAACACTGATTGGAGAACTTGTATTAATGTTGGCAGCGAATTGTCAGAAGTTTTAATGAGTTATTAAATTTCTCATTTTTAAATCGTCNTTTTAATGAGTTATTAAATTTCTCATTTTTAAATCGTCGACAAACGGATATCATTCCCTCAATATTACACTGTTTAGAAAAAAATTGCACGACGGTATCATATTTATATTCCAAAAATTTCAGTGTGTTGATGGTAGTGTTAACTTTACAATCTATTTATTCTTATCGAGCATCATGACGATTCTTTGCAACCTACATTTTTGGATATATGATTTGTCACACGCATTAAGTACACTACAATCAGTACACTGCTAATATATTATAACTAACGTTACATATTATATGGAGCTATTCTTCAAAGTAAATTTACAACTGAAATAAAATGTTCAAAATATTACTGACTTCATATCACTGGAATATATTCATCAGGTTCTTTTACGCTTTAAAAGCATTGTGCTTCCTGTAAATTACATATTAGTGTATTAAATTTCTGCAACTCATTTTCTATAACGGCATGTTTTTGTAATTTATTAAAACAAATATAACCGAGTGAAATACACTTTTTTATTATACTACACTTGGTGTTTGTTAATTATAATTTTGTAAATATTTTTTCACATTTGGCTTGAAGATACAGAATTGGCCCGAAGAAGGAGCTAAGCGACCCCTTCAGTATTCTCCGGTCAACCGTGATCCAGATGTAAACACATTAATGACTAAATAACATTTTTCTGAAGGTAAGCGTAAATTGGTTGGATAGTAATGTTACTTCCATTTACAGAAAGTTTTTTTTCCTTGCAAACATTGGGAATGAACATTAACAAAACCGTAGAAGGAACAAAGCCATTAGAGAATTTTCCGCGCTTTTTGGAGCTGGTTTGCCGGTCTGACACGTGGTAGCATTTCACGGTTAGCTGAACACTTCTGAAAACAACCTCTGAAAAATTTCACTGCACTAACTGCATGCATTTGCTATGCCACTCTTTCTGGCATGCGCCAAATGAAGTTAGTAACGATAAAGGGATGGTAGTTCCAACTCCTAACGCTTAGGCCTAATTGAAAGTGTTAGGTAAACATGTATAATTATTGGAATGATTTATTTAACTTTCTTTTTTTATGTATATAAGTGTAAAAATTAGCCAATTTGTAAAATGTATACTTTTAGAATAATTTCACAATTTTTACTAAATGACTTATTATGTATGCCTCAATTTAACACGAGAATAGCGAAAATTGAGAATATTGTAAAACTATACTAAAATTACTTTAATCTTAGGTCACTTGAAATGGACATGGTTAAGCAACAGTACGGAATTTCACTTGAAATACGCAATAGTGTTTCACTGAAATATCTGCGATTTGGTTACTGCAAATAAATCTGTTCAAACATTTTATTTTATTCCAACAACAATATATTTGTTTCGCCATATACAATCTAACGATTTGTTTGGCCCAAACAATTTTGTTTCCCTCTAATATTATTTTTCGTGTGTAAGTGTATATAAACTAAAATATTTTATTTATAAGAAAGTAAAATTTAACTGAATATAAATGTTAATTTTATGATTTGCACTGAAATTATACAGAGAGACGAATTTGTACACATAAACACCTCATAATTTCTCATGCTATTATATTCGCTACACTAACTCGAAAACTTATTGGAATTTTTACTATAGGTATACTAATGCCTTGATGATATTTACAAAATAAGTATTTAAAGTACGACATTAATGGTCTTCTCTATTCAAGTAGAATTCTTACAAAATGTCAGAATCTGCAAGTTATTCATTTTCTTACATGCTCTCCTCATGCTTGGCTCTCATATAATGTANTCTTACAAAATGTCAGAATCTGCAAGTTATTCATTTTCTTACATGCTCTCCTCATGCTTGGCTCTCATATAATGTATCTATGCTACTGGTAATTTTAAAAAGTAATTATGTCAAGTATATGTGTTTAAACAAAGTCCAACCTATAGTTATTAAACACCCTACTCCAGTTATATTGTAGGCATAGCATCTACCAAACTTTTATAGGCATAGTTAAATGCCATTTGTGAACCATTAGGGTTATACCCTTAGACTACATTAAGTATGCATTATTTCCAACTCCAAGTATGTACGTATGACACATTAAGCTTTGCAACATTTTATAGGCACAGTAGAATGCAATTTGTAAACCATTATGGTTAGACTCTTGAAATTCAGAATGCAGGCCTCATTATCAACCCCGATAACATATGCATGACACATTAAGACTTAAGACTTATAAGCATAGTTGGTTAGAATTTACAAAATGTTAGGGTTGGGCACTTAAAACTTGGATTGTACAAGGCCAGCACAAACCCTGTCAGGCTTTATTGATACCTTAGACCATATAAGAATACTAGCGAACCGGCCCGGCTTCGTCCAAGTACAATTGAGTTTTAGAGTGATAGACTAATAAATAAATTGGGAAAAGACAATTCATTTATGTTAAAACAGAATTATAAAATTATACTATGCTGGTCTAGGTTTTCAACTGAATACGGCAACCCAAAAGGAAGGAAATATTTCTTACCCGATAGCCAAGAAATAGGGTATTGTTTTTGGAGTGTATCTTTGCAANAACCCAAAAGGAAGGAAATATTTCTTACCCGATAGCCAAGAATTAGGGTATTGTTTTTGGAGTGTATCTTTGCAACTATCGCGCAGTTACCACATTTACACTTTCCAGCGTCGATGTATGGGAATAAAAACGTGAGTTTCATAAAATTTTAGCTTTAGAAATAAGTGTACCTAGGTACTACTTTTTGCACTTGGCTGAGAGATCTTAATCGATTAGCAAAGTTAAGCAACGTTCCTAGCGGCACACATTTGGATGGGTGACCGTTNCTTACAAAATGTCAGAATCTGCAAGTTATTCATTTTCTTACATGCTCTCCTCATGCTTGGCTCTCATATAATGTAGCTATGCTACTGGAAATTTTAAAAAGTAATTATGTCAAGTATATGTGTTTAAACAAAGTCCAACCTATAGTTATTAAACACCCTACTCCAGTTATATTGTAGGCATAGCATTTACCAAACTTTTATAGGCATAGTTAAATGCCATTTGTGAACCATTAGGGTTATACCCTTAGACTACATTAAGTATGCATTATTTCTAACTCCAAGTATGTACGTATGACACATTAAGCTTTGCAACATTTTATAGGCACAGTAGAATGCAATTTGTAAACCATTATGGTTAGACTCTTGAAATTCAGAATGCAGGCCTCATTATCAACCCCGATAACATATGCATGACACATTAAGACTTAAGACTTATAAGCATAGTTGGTTAGAATTTACAAAATGTTAGGGTTGGGCACTTAAAACTTGGATTGTACAAGGCCAGCACAAGCCCTGTCAGGCTTTATTGATACCTTAGACCATATAAGAATACTAGCGAACCGGCCCGGCTTCGTCCAAGTACAATTGAGTTTTAGAGTGATAGACTAATAAATAAATTGGGAAAAGACAATTCATTTATGTTAAAACAGAATTATAAAATTATACTATGCTGGTCTAGGTTTTCAACTGAATACGGCAACCCAAAAGGAAGGAAATATTTCTTACCCGATAGCCAAGAATTAGGGTATTGTTTTTGGAGTGTATCTTTGCAAATATCGCGTAGTTACCACATTTACACTTTCCAGCGTCGATGTATGGGAATAAAAACGTGAGTTTCATAAAATTTTAGCTTTAGAAATAAGTGTATCTAGGTACTACTTTTTGCGCTTGGCTGAGAGATCTTAATCGATTAGCAAAGTTAAGCAACGTTCCTAGCGGCACACATTTGGATGGGTGACCGTTNCTTGGCTGAGAGATCTTAATCGATTAGCAAAGTTAAGCAACGTTCCTAGCGGCACACATTTGGATGGGTGACCGTTTAGTGGCATGATATCTGAGCGCTTCCGGGCTTCGGAGTGCACGTTAAATATTCGGTCCCGGTTGTTATCGAGTGATAGCAGTAGTTAAGCTATTTCAGGTCCTTGGGCGGCCTGATAAACTCTGACACCAGAGGAAAAACATAATTCGGTCACTTTCTCAGCCATTGCAGAATTATAGTTTGTTGTTATTCCACAGGAACCGTACAATTTTCCGTGATAATAAGTATCCTATGTCATATTCTAGGACCTAAAGTACCTGCATACCAAATTTCATCAAAATCCGTTTAGTTGTTATGGAGCTGATTTCGGTCACGTTCCCAGCCTTTGCAGAATTATGTTTTGTTGTTATTTGGCAGTAACCGTACAATTTTCCGGGATAAAAAGTATCATATGTCCTATTCCAGGACCTTAAGTACCTACATACCAAATTTCATCAAAATCCGTTCAACCGTTATGGAGCTGAGTGGTAACAAACATACACACATACAGACTTTTGCATTTATAATATTAGTAGGATTTTGCGACTGTTTTCGAGCAACTGGTAGCAGATGTATATCTCAGATAGTAGGAAACACTTCAAAAATTTACATATTCCATTAGGTGAGGAGTGTTTTTATAAGCATAGTTAGCTTCACACATTGTCGTACATTGACTGTTACATATTAGCCTGCCTAGTTTGACATTACCATTTCAGTTCAGGAAAAATGCTGACAATAAACGCTATGACTAATACACAGGTAGCACAAACATACACACGCAGCAACATACAGATGTTACCAATCCACCAATACCAGCCGACCACACGATCTAACATCATGACTAGCCATACCAACTAACTATAAAGACATATCATACGAGCCAACGATTTAAACAAGACAGACTAACCAACAAGACCGACCAGACCAACTAACAAGCAATACCTAGAAGATCAACTGACCAAAAAGACCACCAGATAAACTGACCAAAAAAACCACCAGACCAACTGACAAACAAGACCGATCAGACCAACTGACCAACAAGACCACCAGACCAACTGACCAACAAGACCACCAGACCAACTGACCAACAAGACGACCAGACCAACTAACCAACAAGACCTACCAGACCTACCAGACCAACTGACAAACAAGACCGACCAGACCAACTGACAAACAAGACCTACCAGACCAACTGACCAACAAGACCACCAGATCAAATTACCAACAAGACCTAGCAGACCAACTGACCAACAAGACAACCAGACGAACTGACCAACACGACCTACCAGACCAACTGACCAACAAGACCGACCAGACCAACTGACCAACAAGATCTACCAGACCAATTGACCAACAAGACCACCAGACCAACTGACCAACTGACCAACAAAACCACCAGACCAACTGACAAACAAGACCGACCAGACCGACCGATTAGACCGAACAGACCAACGGATCGACAATACCAATTAGACAAACCGACTTCAAACAGACTGCAGACATCAAGCAAGCGTCAAACAGACACATCAATCAATGTGTCAAAGGACACATTAATCAGACCTTTAGCAGACTTGAAGGCAGACCTGAAATCGACCTCAGACTTCAAAAAGAACTTAGAAGGAGTAAAACTTCAAACATTCTTCAAACCCCAAACATACTTCAGTCGATCTTAAAAGAGCTAATAAAGGTGTAAGTCCTTAAACTGAATTATTGCTTTATTTGTGCTATTTTCCCTGGGTGATAATCATTATTACAACCAGCTATACACAACACTGAACTGATAAGTCATTGAAAAAAGTAGGCAATGGTACAATAAATATAACATTCAATTATGTAACTCTAAATTCACTTTTAAATTATTTCATACACTCGAATTTGCATGTCTCAGCTGCTTGAATATCATGGGAAATGCACAAGATCTCATTCGATTTAACTTATTTCCTTCAATTCATCGATGATTGAAGATATTTCAATAATGTGAGAATGATCTCAGGCTTTTTGTAGAACGATGAAAGTTGTGAGTCTGTAAAGAAGTCCATTCGTGTTTTCCGTAAATAAGTATGTAGCCATGCTTTCTTCATGCCAATTGTCGCAGTAAACTCGTTGTTGAGATGCGTGACTACATCTGAAAAAACACCATCGCCTTCATCACCAACACTACCCTCATTTTTGTCTTCATTGCCTTTCTCTTTTTCACAACAGGCACTACCTGCGTCTTCATAAGCATATACACCATGATGTTTCCTTTTCTCTGCAGAAGGATCTCATTGGCGACACTAGTTATCACAGCTACTGGTGATACATTATTCTTCTAAAGTTCGTCCATTTCGGTTGCCAGTTTAGCGAGTGCGTATTTCACACGAACTGACTGTATCACGCAATATTCATTGTTTGTACATAGTTTGTAATCCCCTCGTCTTCTGTGAACACAGTATGCAAAGTGTTAGCAGGAGATAGCAACGTCAACCCATTCTTTTTTACGGTAGGAGAAGGAGCACCACACTTGTAGATCTTGATAAGCCAATTGAAGTTATCATTACAAGGGAACTGCCTAGAACCGTTACCACGGCTCAATACTACACGATATGGTTCTTAAAACATTGACTCTTCTCATGTGGACGGGCTAAGTGACCGAAGGCGTGCAATTTATTGCAGTATTAACACCGTCGGCGAACTCACAAAGTAGGTAGAGGGCTTGGTTCAATATTCGACACAGGCAATGTCAGTCCTTCGTACGCACGATTACTCTTCACTTCCAGGAGAAAGACTAATATCAAATCGACGTTCATGTCTCGTGTGTGTATATATACACTGGATAGCCAAAAAAAAAACTGGTATAGGCGTGCGCATGCAAATAACAGAGGTATGGAACCAATCAGAGTAACGCGATGCGGTCGGCAGCGCCTATATAAAACAACAAGCGTCAGGCAAAGTTGCTAGATCGGTTACTGCTACTACAATAGCCAGTTATCAAGATTTAAGTGAGTTTGAACGTGGTGTTATAGTCGGCGCACAAGAGATGGGACATAGCATCTCCGATGTAACGATCAAATTTGGATTTTCACGTACGACCATTTCACGAGTGTACCGTGAATATCGGGAATCTGGTAAAACATCAACTCTTCGACATCTCTGCGGCCGGAAAAAGATCGTGAAGGAACGGGATAAACAACGACTGAAAAGAATCATTAAACGTGACATACGTGCAACTCTATCTCAAATTGGCGCAGATTTCAATCCCTCCTGCATACCTTCAGATATTAGTCGAGTCCATGCCACGTCGTCTTGCGGCACTTATGCGTGCTCGCGGGGGTCCTACGCGATTTTAGGCAGGCGCACCAGTTTTTTGGCTCTTCAGTGTATATTCAAAATTCTTTATTGTGAAAATTTATATTGATATAAATAAAATTACATAAATTAAATTTTGTGTATTTCAAATTTGCCAGTTATTATAAATAGTTTCATACTACTTGTGTCATGATGTCACCATATCCCAACTCATAATAATCATGCTGTATTTATTGCGTTTAAATAAACCCGTTCGCAGTATGCCACAGAAATACTGTGCAGGAAACGTTTCTCACATGTAGGAACACTGTAACACGCGTAATTAATTGTCACAAGACCAGTCATGAAAAACTATTTACACACCAGAAAACGATACATTCTCGTCATTTTTACGTAGATGCTGTGTTAAGTTACATTTCTCCTGTTCTGATGCCATTTATTTTGTTAACTCTTCACCGGGAGTGTAAATATTTTTTCTAGTTTATTTATTTTTTGGCTTATTCATTAAAAACAGATTTGTCACCCATGTGTTGGAAATTTGGACCGACTAAAATACAGCCTGTTGCTAAAGTTATAAAAAATGCTATTTCGGCACTGGGGATTTGCCCACTCTGGAAATCATGCCCGCTGCATAAAAAAATTTTCAATCATTTGTGAGTACTTGCCTATTCTTCTATTCTTAAAGGATGCTGGCAATCCAATGCACAGTAGTATTCGAAACAGTAATGTGTTGTGTGCAGTTGGATAAGTTTTATCGCTAAGGACCTTGGAATAGTGCCTTAAGTTGCAACTGTGACTTAAGTCGCGTTTACATTTATCACTGCAAAATCCCACGAGAGACGGATTCATTGTGCAAGTGCTTCTTTTACGACGGCGAATATACTGGCTTCCCTTGCATTCCTTTCCGCGCCAATTACTGCATAACGATAATATTACATGGGCAGGATCCAGATTTCCTAACTACGGGAACTGTTATGTGCGCCCTTTTTCAGTATCACACATTTCTTCGCATTCCAGCTGTTGTCTTTTATGTAAGCTCTTCAAGTATAAAGTATCTCCTTCAGTGACCAAGTTGATAATAATATAGTTGCTGTGACGTTCTCTATTTGTCCATATACTGCATTTTCAGTCACTTGAAAATTACTATTTATTCATAGTGTAATATATTATGAGAATTGTTGTTATATCGGATTGTCCTGAACTGAAATTGTGGGATGGTTCTTTATGGAAATTAGGGTAGAAATCATAATGCAGCCAATGACTAATGTGATTTTAAGGGAAAGGCAGATACACTTTAAAGCTGGGAACTAAAATAAGTAATTTATAAAATGTCAGATACTACTTGAGAAGAAACAGCCCTTCCATGAATAATAATACCTTGAATTGAGTTCCTTTAATGCATACATAATTATCACGTCATAACAAACAATAAACATCCTCGGGTAACATACTTTTGTTGGTTAATACACCATAATTTCCACGAGATGTTCATCGAATTAGTGGTGTACACACGCCTATTTATTCGGAGGGGGCGCTCAGAAGTGTGAAGAAATGGTCATTTTCTCTTTTTTCTTGGTGGGTGGGGGTAATTATATCATAATTAGAGACGTTTATAATGACCGCCTATGAAGTGGGGGTTTAGGGGTGTCCCCTGGGAAAATGGTAATTTAGTAGGTTATAATTTAGCATTAATTAAAGTTATTTCATGACAAAATTATTTATTTTTCTTTGTCACAAGTTTATTTTGAAGAAAAAATGTGAAAATAGTTTTATAAATATATTCGTCAAACTTCCAAATTTTATTTGACACAACTTTTAAACTATTAAAATTATATCCGTACAGTTTTCCATTGTGCGACGACAGCGAGGCAATCCGACAATATCATACTAAGATAACAATACAATATGTTGTATTCTCTACGGAGGCTATTGCATTCGCTCATCACATATGGAAAATACCAATAAGGTTAACTCTGTTCATGAATTTGTTGTTTCGCCTCACGTAGTTCGTCACATTTGCAAATAACTAATTTTACTCCTAATTCTCGAGGGAGTTTATTTCCCTTGGTACTCACATTAGGACGCAGGAAGTATTATGTTTACTATAGTCATTCACGGTTTATTTTGTCAACATGCAAGATTTTGTCATTTTTGTTATACACTGAAGAGCCAAAAAAACTGGTACACCTGCCTAATATCGCGTAGGGCTCCCCGGGCAAGCAGAAGTGCCGCAAGACGACGTGGCATGGACTCGACTAATGTCTGAAGGTATGCAGGAGGCATTGAAAACTGCGCCAATTTGAGAAAGGGTTGCACGTCTGTAACGTTTAATGATTCTCATCAGTCGTCGTTTGTCCCGTTCGTTCATGATGTCAAAGATTTGATGTTTTATCGGATTCGCAATATTAACGGTATACTCGTGAAATGGTCGTACACGAAAATCAAAATGTTATCGCTACCTCGTAGATGCTATGTCCCATCTCTCGTGCGCCGACTATAACACCGCGTTCAAACTCACTTAAATCTTAATAATCTGCCATTGTAGCAGTAGTAACTGATCTAGCAACTTTGCCAGACGCTTGTTGTCTTATATAGGCGCTGCCGACCGCATCGCGTTACTCTGATTGGTTCCATACCTCTGTTATTTGCATACGCACGCCTATACCAGTTGTTTTGGCTCTTTAGTGTGTATATATATATATACATATGTACTCAGTATGAAGTTGCTCATATACAGCATAAAAACATACAGAATATACCTAAAGGTAATTTACATACACGATCTACACATAATATAAGCTTGTTATCTAAGCCTCACAGATGTAAATGTATTCGTTATCTCTGTATAAAGTACACGAGTNGAACCAATCAGAGTAACGCGATGCGGTCGGCAGCGCCTATATAAAACAACAAGCGTCAGGCAAAGTTGCTAGATCAGTTACTGCTACTACAATAGCCAGTTATCAAGATTTAAGTGAGTTTGAACGTGGTGTTATAGTCGGCGCACGAGAGATGGGACATAGCATCTCCGATGTAACGATAAAATTTGGATTTTCACGTACGACCATTTCACGAGTGTACCGTGAATATCGGGAATCCGGTAAAACATCAACTCTTCGACATCTCTGCGGCCGGAAAAAGATCGTGAAGGAACGGGACAAACAACGACTGACGAGAATCATTAAACGTGACAGACGTGCAACTCTATCTCAAATTGGCGCAGATTTCAATCCCTCCTGCATACCTTCAGATATTAGTCGAGTCCATGCCACGTCGTCTTGCGGCACTTCTGCGTGCTCGCGGGGGCCCTACGCGATTTTAGGCAGGTGCACCAGTTTTTTGGCTCTTCAGTGTATATTCCAAATTCTTTATTGTGAAAATTTATGTTGATATAAATAAAATTACATAAATTAAATTTTGTGTATTTCAAATTTGCCAGTTATTATAAATAGTTTCATACTACTTGTGTCATGATGTCACCATATCCCAACTCATAATAATCATGCTGTATTTATTGCGTTTAAATAAACCCGTTCGCAGTATGCCACAGAAATACTGTGCAGGAAACGTTTCTCACATGTAGGAACACTGTAACACGCGTAATTAATTGTCACAAGACCAGTCATGAAAAACTATTTACGCACCAGAAAACGATACATTCTCGTCATTTTTACGTAGATGCTGTGTTAAGTTACATTTCTCCTGTTCTGATGCCATTTATTTTGTTAACTCTTCACCGGGAGTGTAAATATTTTTTCTAGTTATTTATTTTTTGGTTTATTCATTACAAACAGATTTGTCACCCATGTGTTGGAAATTTGGACCGACTAAAATACAGCCTGTTGCTAAAGTTATAAAAAATGCTATTTCGGCACTGGGGATTTGCCCACTCTGGAAATCATGCCCGCTGCATAAAAAAATTTTCAATCATTTGTGAGTACTTACCTATTCTTAAAGGATGTTGGCAATTCAATGCACAGTAGTATTCGAAACAGTAATGTGTTGTGTGCAGTTGGATAAGTTTTATCGCAAAGGACCTTGGAATAGTGCCTTAAGTTGTAACTGTGACTTAAGTCTCGTTGACATTTATCACTGCAAAATCCCACGAGAGACGGGTTCATTGAGCAAGTGCTTCTTTTACGACGGCGAATATACTGGCTTCCCTTGCATTCCTTTCCGCGCCAATTACTGCACAACGATAATATTACATGGGCAGGATCCAGATCTCCTAACTACGGGAACTGTTATGTGCGCCCTTTTTCAGTATCACACATTTCTTCGCATTCCAGCTGTTGTCTTTTATGTAAGCTCTTCAAGTACAAAGTATCTCCTTCAGTGACCAAGTTGATAATAATATAGTAGCTGTGACGTTCTCTATTTGTCCATATACTGCATTTTCAGTCACTTGAAAATTATTATTTATTCATAGTGTAATATATTATGAGAATTGTTGTTATATAGGATTGTCATGAACTGAATTTGTGGGATGATTCCTTATGGAAATTAGGGTAGAAATCATAATGCAGCCACTGACTAATGTGATTATTAAGGGAAAGGCAGAGACACTTTAAAGCTGGGAACTAAAATAAGTAATTTATAAAATGTCAGATTCTACTTGAGAAGAAACAGCCCTTCCATGAATAATAATACCTTGAATTGATTTCCTTTAATGCATGCATAATTATCACGTCATAACAAACAATAAACATCCTCGGGTAACATACTTTTGTTGGTTAATACACCATAATTTTCACTAGATGTTCATCGAATTAGTGGTGTACACACGCCTATTTATTCGGAGGGGGCGCTCAGAACTGTGAAGAAATGGTCATTTTCTCTTTTTTCTTGGTGGGTGGGTGTAATTATATCATCATTAGAGACGTTTATAATGACCACCTATGAAGTGGGGGTTTAGGGGTGTCCCCTGGGAAAATGATAATTTAATAGGTTATAATTTAGCATTAATTAAAGTTATTTCATGACAAAATTATTTATTTTTCTTTGTCACAAGTTTATTTTGAAGAAAAAATGTGAAAATAGTTTTATAAATATATTAGGCAAACTTCCAAATTTTACTTGACACAACTTTTAAACTATTAAAATTATATCCGTACAGTTTTCCATTGTGCGACGACAGCGAGGCAATCCGACAATATCATACTGCGACAACAATACAATATGTTGTATTCTCTAGGGAGGCTATTGCATTCGCTCAGCACATATGGAAAATACCAATAAGGTTAACTTTGTTCATGAATTTGTTGTTTCGTCTCACGTAGTTCGTCACATTTGCAAATAACTAATTTTACTCCTAATTCTCAAGGGAGTTTATTTCCCTTGGTACTCACATTAGGACGCAGGAAGTATTATGTTTACTATAGTCATTCACGGTTTATTTTGTCGACATGCAAGATCTTGTCATTTTTGTAATACACTGAAGAGCCAAAAAAACTGGTACACCTGCCTAATATCGCGTAGGGCCCCCCGGGCAAGCAGAAGTGCTGCAAGACGACGTGGCATGGACTCGACTAATGTCTGAAGGTATGCAGGAGGCATTGAAAACTGTGCCAATTTGAGAAAGGGTTGCACGTCTGTGACGTTTAATGATTCTTATCAGTCGTCGTTTGTCCCGTTCGTTCATGATGTCAAAGATTTGATGTTTTACCGGATTCGCGATATTAACGGCATACTCGTGAAATGGTCGTACACGAAAATCAAAATGTTATCGCTACCTCGTAGATGCTATGTCCCATCTCTCGTGCGCCGACTATAACACCGCGTTCAAACTCACTTAAATCTTAATAATCTGCCATTGTAGCAGTAGTAACTGATCTAGCAACATTGCCAGACGCTTGTTGTCTTATATAGGCGCTGCCGACCGCATCGCGTTACTCTGATTGGTTCCATACCTCTGTTATTTGCATTCGCACGCCTATACCAGTTTTTTTGGCTCTTTAGTGTGTATATATATATACATATGTACTCAGTATGAAGTTGCTCATATACAGCATAAAAACATACACAATATACCTAAAGGTAATTTACATACACGATATACACATAATATAAGCTTGTTATCTAAGCCTCACAGATGTAAATGTATTCGTTATCTCTGTATAAAGTACACGAGTACGCAGAGAAATACTATATAACAACCCCCCCCCCCNCCCCCCCTTCCTCTATCACACAAGTTGGTTCCCGTTTCGTAATAATCACAGATATTCCAGCACAGCTGACGTTGTTCTAACAAATTACTTTGCATTCGCTTGTAAAGGTTTTGAATCCCGTCTTGAGCACGGATTTTTTCAAATAACTTCAGATCCGGACTCTGAGAACGCGCCATCGACGCCGCACGCTCTCGAGCATGTCCGCGACCGATGCTGTGGTGCCCTTTGTTAAGGCTCTTTCACCATATATTTTTAATGCAAAAATGTGGGAGCATTCTGGGTAAACTTACGTACCATTTTTGCACGAGCAGCAATCCCAGATAGACAGAAAACGCTGTTTTTGAAAAACAATTACCAACTCAGGCAGGTTATTCCATGCGAAAAATTAAGGCGAAAATATATGTATTATTCTTTTCCTGGAGCCTTTATTAAGAATGTAATGCGCCCCGAAAACTCTAAGTTTTTAAAATTTTTCATTAAAAATATTACAAATTACTTGCGATAGAGCAGTAAATTGGTGAATGGTCTTTCGTAAAAATGGAGATCCTACAAATTTGAAAACGCGGTTGGCAATATAATCCCCCTTCGTGGTGAAAATGGAGCTGGGCATATTTTTATTGGATGAAGCCTTGTAACCCTAAGATGTACGTGGTTTTTTAAGACATTTTATGAATCAGTCCTTGTAAAACGGAAAATGTCGTCTTGTAAGAACATTCCCAGGTGAAAAGTTTTCCAGAAATCCATACGTGCTTCTGAAAACACATGGCCTGTTGTCTTTTTTGTAGGCAACTCACAAAACACAAGAAGGCATTTTAAACCAGAATTTTGTGGGGGCGCACAGCTCCCACAAAAATCACTGCCGGTGTTTTTCGGTGTCGTTCAAAACATCCGGTATAATATGTTTGAAGGCATGTATGTAATATTCAGATAATTTTGATGTATCTACAGAAGCAGGAGAGCTTCTCAATTTATTCAATATATAACTGCTAATAATAAGTGTATTCATATCCGTGTATATGTTATATGTTTATGTATGTATTGTTACATATGCTATAGGTATACCAAAATGCGTCGGTCGTTATAATTTTGTAATATTTTCCATATTCAGAAACAGGATTATTGGGTTAAAAAAAAATTCGAAACTGTCATTTTCGGCACTGTCAATACACAGGAACTTCCCGTAGAGAGTGATTTTCTTTTATGAAAATAAAGTTTGATGTTTCCGGAATAAGATAATCTTATATACCGTGCTTACTCGTTTAGTTGTAGCCTCTCAAACAAATATATATAATTTTTTATGTTTATCGTATTAATATATTTTTTAACTAACTTGCTTCGACTACTATTTGAGTTTCTTTATCAAAAGGAGTTAAAAACAATTGAAATATTCTCAAACTCCTATTACACGTTAAACGGGCATAATAGCCATACACCATACAGAAGTTTTGGGTAGTTCACGCTTGGTAATATTGCCAATGTTGTGATATTTTCAGTTTTGTATTGTAACATGCAGCTAAATCATTAAGTTCAAAAATTTCACATCCTCTGCCTTTTTGTACAAGCTTATCTACGTACCCCTCATCTCCTCACTACAGAAAAACCCCTCTGACTGCTCTCACCCTTACCGTGAAGTCCCCCTTAGTCATCGCCAGCATCAACTCCGAGCTGAGGGTACGTGAGGTTCAAAGATTACAAGCGGGGAAGTNAAGTCCCCCTTAGTCATCGCCAGCATCAACTCCGAGCTGAGGGTACGTGAGGTTCAAAGATTACAAGCGGGGAAGTTTCTACTTTGCACTCAGGTCGCCATTAATTCCGACGCACGACCAGCTCCGTCAGACATTTCCTGGAGACATGGCCGCCCCTCCAGCGACGATCGCCTGGCTGGAGCGCCTGTCCAGGGCGACGTCTCACCCATGATGGATGGCGTGGCGAGCTATAAATCTGGAGGAGCCGGGTCTAGGGTCCGAGACTTTGGCGCGGCTGNTTAAAATTTTTCATTAAAAATATTACAAATTACTTGCGATAGAGCAGTAAATTGGTGAATGGTCTTTCGTAAAAACGGAGATCCTACAAATTTGAAAACGCGGTTGGCAATATAATCCCCCTTCGTGGTGAAAATGGAGCTGGGCATCTTTTTATTGGATGAAGCATTGTAACCCTAAGATGTACGTGGTTTTTAAGACATTTTATGAATCAGTCCTTGTAAAACGGAAAATGTCGTCTTGTAAGAACGTTCTCAGGTGAAAAGTTTTCCAGAAATCCATACGTGCTTCTGAAAACACATTGCCTGTTGTCTTTTTTGTAGGCAACTCACAAAACACAAGAAGGCATTTTAAACCAGAATTTTGTGGGGGCGCACAGCTCCCACAAAAATCACTGCCGGTGTTTTTCGGTGTCGTTCAAAACATCCGGTATAATATGTTTGAAGGCATGTATGTAATATTCAGATAATTTTGATGTATCTACAGAAGCAGGAGAGCTTCTCAATTTATTCAATATATAACTGCTAATAATAAGTGTATTCATATCCGTGTATATGTTATATGTTTATGTATGTATTGTTACATATGCTATAGGTATACCAAAATGCGTCGGTCGTTATAATTTTGTAATATGTTCCATATTCAAAAACAGGATTATTGGGTTCAAAAAAATTCGAAACTGTCATTTTCGGCACTGTCAATTCACAGGAACTTCCCGTAGAGAGTGATTTTCTTTTATGAAAATAAAGTTTGATGTTTCCGGAATAAGATAATCTTATACACCGTGCTTACTCGTTTACTTGTAGCCTCTCAAACAAATATATATAATTTTTTATGTTTATCGTATTAATATATTTTTTAACTAACTTGCTTCGACTACTATTTGAGTTTCTTTATCAAAAGGAGTTAAAAACAATTGAAATATTCTNCATTTCACAGGAGTTAAAAACAATTGAAATATTCTCAAACTCCTATTACACGTTAAACGGGCATAATAGCCATACATCATACAGAAGTTTTGGGTAGTTCATGCTTGGTAATATTGCCAATGTTGTGATATTTTCAGTTGTGTATTGTAACATGCAGCTAAATCATTAAGTTCAAAAATTTCACATCCTCTGCCTTTTTGTACAAGCTTATCTACCTACCCCTCATCTCCCCACTACAGAAAAACCCCTCTGACTGCTCTCACCCTTACCGTAAAGTCCCCCTTAGTCATCGCCAGCATCAACTCCGAGCTGAGGGTACGTGAGGTTCAAAGATTACAAGCGGGGAAGTTTCTACTTTGCACTCAGGTCGCCATTAATTCCGACGCACGACCAGCTCCGTCAGACATTTCCTGGAGACATGGCCGCCCCTCCAGCGACGATCGCCTGGCTGGAGCGCCTGTCCAGGGCGACGTCTCACCCATGATGGATGGCGTGGCGAGCTATAAATCTGGAGGAGCCGGGTCTAGGGTCCGAGACTTCGGCGCGGCTGGACGCGTAATTCAATCGGGCGACCGGGTATTACTTGCGATTGACGGACACGAGACCCGTGGAGACGTCTCGGGGCAGTCGCGAACGGCAGCAGCCGGGCTTTGACAAACGAGTTAACCAGCAAGCCGACGTTTTCATCACTCTGCGCGCTACTGTGTGCACCGCTCGTCGCTGAAACCGTGCGAGATACGTACTGATGTCCGTAACTCACGCTTGACCTTGCATTAGACCATATATGACTGTGCGTGGCGCACTCTTTGCGTTCTACCGCAGAAACGGTTGATCGTATGAAAACAAAGTTCAAACAAAAGTTGTAGATAATTTTATATTCTACAACATTTATAATAAGTGCAAATCTTATTTAAGCAATGAAAAGCGAGATATTCGCGAAAAACCGATTTTTATGACCTTTGACCTTCAATATCTTAAGACGCGGACACGATAACATTGGTGACTTTTGAGACAACATTAAGAACGACAAAACAAAGGCTTATACCAATTTACAGCTTATTATCTTTCATTCCGAGGTTGCCCCTTTTTTTACCTAATATGACTGGGCTAGTAGTATAAAATAGAATGCGAGCATGTAGTGTGTAAGAGAAGTAAATTGGCCAGGTTATATCATGTTTAAACGTGTTTGTGTTGCCCACCGTATTTTGCATTCGCTCCCAAGAATTTGCATCTCATATGAAGCTCGACATGGCGTCAAGACTGTTGATTACAAAATTCAGTAGTTTTCCCAAGACTGAGGCATTTCTTTAATATGATGCTTGTTAATATCTTTCTTAACCAGAGGGCAGCTTACACAGTAAATTAATTCAAGTTTGCAACTCAAATAGGTGAAAAACGGAATTAGAATTCGGAATATTGTATCTCTTTAAGTCATGCCTTAGCTAGGTTATGTCACCGATAAAGTTGTCAATACCATATCATTTAAGGAATAAATCACAAAACGGTATTAAGTATTACAAATAAAGTAGAAAACATGGATTTTACACTTACAGGGATGCTAATAAAATTATTATCGAACATGGTTTTGGTTTATGCAATACATTTAAACACTGTTTAGAGTGCGATAGGGTACCAAATATTACTTACCTAAAACTGTACCTACACACTGTAGCGAGATACCCGTCAACAAGCATTAGTACTCACCATAAGAGGGGCCGCGGTGGCTGAGCGGTTAGACTGCTCACCTCCCACCAAGACGAATAGGGTTCAATCTCCTGCCGTGTCACTCCCGGATTTTTGCATGTCCACTATAAATCTGAATCAGTGAGAATTTAACTATTTCAATCAGTTAAAAGTATCTGAATGATTCAACAGTCACTTCAGTGAATTTAAGTGTTGAATAAGTGAAAAAATTCCAGTTTTATTTTACTTATTGTTTCAGTGACATTTTCCACTGATTCATCAGTCATTTTTTTTCACTGTTGTGCATTGATTTGTTTTCTGACTGATGCATCAGTTAAACAGCTTGTAAAAATAGCCGTCAAACTACGTGTAATACTGGCCGTTAAACCACGTGTATCAAGTGAAATAACAACGCGTAACCTAATAAAACCAATACAAAATATTTCCTAAAATGTGTTTTGTATTTATAAACACCATTTTAATGAGGTAACATGAACATTCAGTCTTTCATTCCGTTTTTGCGTCTTTCACTTCGTTGATGCCATGTCATCGTCATAGCGCTCTGTTTGAAGGTTTAAACTGCATAAAATGTGGCGAGGAGAGTGCACTCATATGTACTATTCGTTTTAACAATCCTAACGGTACCAATCAAACCGAAAACGAAAAGTAAGGGCATACAATTTAAAACAACACGCTTTAGATGAGGAAATATGACACATATGTTTCCCTCTTTATTATCAACTTGACTTGGTAGCTCAGATGTAGCTCTGATCTCATAGCTGAGGTGCAGAGTGACAGACTTATAGTCGGAGGGTCGGGAGTTCTCGCCCCGGTTGCTGCGCGGCATATTTTCGGTTCGCATGTCGCGCACATGTGTGCTGTGAATTTATCATCAAGTCGGTCTTCTTGAGCTCGTCCCGTGGCAACAAAATACACTGTCAAACGTCAAACGTCACTCACACTATGTACAATGGCAAATGTATAGGTCAATAAAGTCAACTTAAAAAAAGATGGTAAGGTAATGGTCTAAAAGTTAATTGGAGAGGGTAAGCGAGTTCAATCCCGGCCGCCTGCGGAAGATTTTTTACTTTATTAAATTACGGTAAATTGACTCATATAAATAATAAACTATCATTAATATGTTTATTTCTGTAATTATTTGGTTAAATTCAATAAAAACAATATTTAATTCGCCGCTGCCGTTGGCCGTCACTAATTAAATCAGTACATATTTTTCCCACAAACAGTTAGTGGTGTCCAATGATTCTAAAATGAGCCATTTTCACTGATTCGAGTAGTTGAATTTCACTGCGAATCAGTGGTTTTCCGCTGATTCGAATTTAGAGTGCAAATGTGCTGTTTGTAAAAGAATAACTACAAAACAGCATTCAGTCTATAAAAATTAAATTCATGTTTATGCAGCTCTTTGCAGAGTCCATTTTAGTCAGTGCCATTCTTGAAGAAAAAATGTGTTCATTTAATATTTTGCTGCGTGTATTCCTGATACAAAAATAACAAGAAGAAAAAGTGATAATATGTTAAAATGTTTACATCAACATTCAGATACAAGTAGTTAATTTACGAACGCAATCAGGTGCCAGCAAACATATCTGGAAATACACATGGTTTTGCCTTACGATGTTGCCTGCAATCACGCAACTTGGCAAGTGTTCTCAGATGCGCAAGTAGGCGCACGAAGATTCTCGAACTACAGTATCTTCCCAATGACGCCGTGCGTGGGTTTCCCATTTTTGGTCAGCAATGTAAACATTAGCATTGCCGCTACGAATAGTGCAGTAATTGTGGGGCCTGCCAACTGTCCTAAGCATATGAAAGCGCTTTGTAGTGAGCACTTTTTGGATACTGTTATTACTCTCGGAAAACAGATAATAATAATTATTATAAACTAGCTGTTACCATTTTTGTTAATATATTTGCTACTGGGCGATGTACTGGTATTCGTCAGCAATGCTTAAAGAAAGCAGCTAATTTTTCTGATTTTGAAGTAAAGTTGAAGTCCTTATGACTATGCATATATCCAATACTGTACTTTAGCATTTTCCTCTTTTTTTCATTTCGAAAATATGTAATTCAAATAATTTTGTTAGTCACAGATAAGGGAATTCTTGGAGAAATTTCGGTATCTGTCGGAGTCAATTTTATCGCTAAGCTATATTTTACTCTTTAATCTACGAACAATGCTTAGCTTTAAATGGGTTGGATTCCTAAAGCGATTTGGAAATATAATTTTTGTTTCCCAGTTTCCAAACAATTACTTCTAGCTGTGAAAAATCTAATATATAAAATTATCCCGTTACAGTGTTAGTCACTGAACTCCTCCGAAACGGCTGGACCGATTTTTATGAAATTTTTTATGTATACTCGGTAGGTCTGAGAATAGATTTATATCTATTTTTTACACCCCTAAGTAATAAGGGTGGCCACCCCCAAACAATTTTTTTTTATTGTTTGAACAAAATTTTTATTTTTTATTTTTTTATGATGTGGCATCAAAAAATACATACCCTCCTAAATTTTCACCCTTCTACCACCAACCCTTATTTTTTTATAGCGATATTAGTAATTTAATAAATTTTACCCTAGGTCGATAACTGATCAATTATCATCGATCATTTATCGATCTAGGTTACAATTTATTCCCACCAGGTGTCTCCCAGTGACACAGCACGGAGTAGCCGGTCTCCACTTTCTCTCACACAATAACCTTTCTCTTATTCATTTGTGCTCAGATCGTAGTAGTGACGTGTTTACAATTATATTTTCAATAATTAAGTGTACTTCTTAATTAACTTTATTATTGATCGCAAAGCTGTAATTGTTTGTATTTCCATTTTATTAATATTTATTAAATTATCTAATTATATATTCCGTCATCGTCCACAGAGCTCCATGCCTCTTCCACTTATATACCACATCCTCACACACTTAGAATAAGTTATAGTTATTTTTTTCTAATACTATAATCACTAGAAATACTTTTTATGGCAAAACAACGTTTGCCGGGTCAGCTAGTTAAATATAATTTTTTTTTTTGACATTTCAGAACAAATTAATTATTGTTATTTTCAAATCTCTATTTATATATATATATATATACATACATACATATATTTTTTTTACGTTCTGTGGATTTGCCTGTGTATGCATACAGTCACTCAACACACTGCTTGGGATCAGAATATCGAATTTATTCAAAAGTTACGTGTCAAATTTTATTAATGAGGTTGAAATCGAGGACTACAATTAAAATTTGGAGAGTAGGGTCTCGCGGAAAAGTCTGCTCACGCTTGTACTAGATGTGTTTTCCCTTGTAATGCCAAATATGTTAATTGCATATTAAAATTTCGTAGCAAATCTTTGCTCTCTTTACACTTTTGTACACAGGCTTGCGAAATTATTTACACATTAGTCTGTACGGGCTGTAGTTAAAGCTATAAATTACATAACTCCGTTCCCAGGCACACACTGTAACGTTTTAAATATTATATTCTTATTTCATAGCGTAACTTTTCTATAGTAGTGTACAGCACATAACAAACCTAATACTACTCAAGTTAGCAAGACTCAAAAGTTGGTCACCTTTTGTTCAACCCGTATTACACATTCCATTGTTCAAACTGTCCAACCGTAACTTTACAACCACGTCAAAATATTTTAAACACGCTTCCTTAACTTATACCTAAACTAGCTGCGCCTTTGTTTTTATTCACTTGGTTTTTTAGTTCCAAGCACCTCGGCATGACTCTGTTTTCCCTTATTCGTTGTAATATTGCAAATTGCTACTTCAAATTCGTTTTGTGCTTTTGGATTTTGAGGACATACTCTCATTTTTATTTCATCGTACCAAAGACAGATAAATAACTGCCAGGTTAAAAGTAAATTACGATCGTCTTATTGTCATCTTATTATTATCATTTTCTTATTATCATCTTGTTATTATTCTAAACATGCAATAAATATCATTAATATGAATTATCTAGAAGTATTTAATTAATGAAGGGTATATCAATTACATGTATATAATGATCGTTAGACTACATAATATTAACAATGACTCATGGACATGGTCCGATCTAAGCAGTCTATAAAAGGAACAAATATTTATTACTAAAACATAACCATTTCAAATAATACGTTTCAAACTACTATTCGGTCAGAATTCGACAGATTTTAATATTTGGAAAGCACCGAAGTTATGCACGTTCCTATCCATCTGACCTGCTGTATGGAAGCGCTCCTACGTTGATGTAAATACGACTTCGTCGGAGTCTTGAATAAAATTATGACCATGTCACAAGGATCGATGTGGTATATCTCCAGTGCTGATACTTCACATAACAACGTGAGTAAAGTGTAAAGTTTTCACAAGGTCAGTAAACTTTACAAGACGGCGACAGAAGCTGACGAAATCGTGTGGGACGAGGATAATATTGGCTTTCACGACAAGCGCTACAAGTAACGAAGCCGTTGTATTGTTACCGAACTTTAGCGGGGATAGTCGAAGCCTTACTTACCACCTAGTTTACGTTCGCCCGTCCACTTCGCCATTCTTAACCACTTTGACACCTCTTTTCGTGTACCATACTTTAGTGTTCACAGACAAAGTGCAACGCCTCGCTGGTATGGTTATTAAAACTGTGTAACCTCCATGTGCTTAAGCGTAATATTTACATATAACTTTTGCCATGCGGGAGACTCTGAAGTATAATTACGAACAGGCATCTGAAAATCAGGCAGAGTGTCTAAAAACGACGCACTTGAATACAGCAACACATATTCCACAGTGTATTGATATTTAATTCCAGCTAACATGGAATATGCACTGTCACAGTCGGTGCAGTTAAAAAAAAACACTAACTGAAAGATTTTGGATGTTAATTTAAGCTAGAAAGCCACCGAATAGTAATAATAGAGTAAATAGTGCACAAATAAGAAAGTAACTTTATTTATGTCATATAAAACTGGAGTTTTATGATATCATAAAACTGGAGTTTCAGACGTGAACATGAGTTCTTATAACCTTATTAGATACTTTCGTAATAAATTGGTTAAAGTGTAAATTATTTAATTATCTCCTTTTGCGTACGTACTTTCATACACGCTGACCAGCGGCATCGTCCGGCACGATTCTCATAATTTAAACTTAATTTCCAAAATGAAATCCTGGATTAGTATTTTTAGTACTGTTTTCCAGCCTTTGTACCACCGAGGATGGAAGGATTTCCAAAATCGGTAACATTACTTCTACAGCCTGATGTAAATCTTATTTCTTCTTTCAAAGCTTATAAAAAATTCTTCTTTCAAGACAATTAAAATATATTAAAAAATTTAAATACGTACTTTTAAGTTTTTAAAAGAAGCTCCTTGGAGTTATTATGTAGTTAATGAAGGTCGTTAAGTAATGAAGCTGCATTTCGTGTGAGAACCAGCGTTGTACACAACAGTAATTTTTTTGAGCGGCGCAGCTGGTCATCTTCTCGACCTTCTAGCTGGGAAAGGAAAGCGGATTGGAAACATCCTTCACGTGAAGGCAGCAGCCGTCGATCGCCGGCCGGATGCTGCCCGTCTCGTACACAGCGTCTCTTTGGTCCAAAGCAGGAACCACGCAGAGCTGTATTTATTGCCGAAGTGCAGCCAGTAGAGGATCCGTTCAGGCAGGCCACCTTCCTGCTTGCTTGCTTCTCCGCACTACGCAGCTCCTCGTAACGCGTCAGGGTTTCAAGTCGAAATATAGCTTCGAAGTAGCCAGTCTTGATTTCGTAAATTTGACTCCTTACGAGAAAACGAAAATTATTATGAGATCTACCTGAAAATTCTTTGAGATGAATCCGCAAGCACAGTGAGAAAGTAAAAACATGCAGCGTGAATTATGACTTGCAATGATTAGTAAGGAACGTTAATCGTTCTTGAATATCGACATTTTTTAAATGATCAAGATTTGGCATAATATTAACTTGAGATTATAGAAATACTTCCAAATAGTGTTTTCGTTGATGGAGATCTGCATTATGTGTAAGTCAAAGTTTCGTTAAGAAAATCGAGTATCATTATCATGAAAATAAACTGAAACTCTGAGCCGACTTGAGAGTTTATTTAATATATTTAAATGAACAAAAGAAGTTTCCTTATTGTTATACTCTCAGGGTAAAGATGCTTAAGCAAAAAAGTTACACATTTTAAATTGTATGGTAGTTTTCTTGTCAGCTAAGTAATCTGTCGCAAGAGCTTCATTTTCACAATGGAAGAGGAAGATATTACACAAAAACAATTGTCATAGGTGTCAGATTTCAATTAAAGAAATTGCCACTGTACTCAAGAATTCGCTGTTTGTTCTAAAGTGTTGCCAACTATTCTAAAATAAAGTCATCTAAAAAATCACAATTTTCTTAGATGTAGGTCCTACAATAATAACTTTAAGTCATAAATCGTAATGCATTTACTTTGACCTAGAGTTCAGTTAGCAATAAATATTTTAACTAAAAGAAGACAATCTTTCTTTAAAAAATACGTGCGCACCACGCATTTCCACGTATAGTAAACACCTTTATTCACATATAGTTTTACATTCATAAGTAGATATTAACACATCCAAAAAGTAAGTACGGTATTTTGTTAATGTTTAGTGGCACAGACTATATGATGCCTGAAGGTTAAGGGGTTTGCAATAATGCAGTCTTTTACTGTTTCATTTTGAAGGACGAATATATTGTCTGGAGTTAATACAAGANAATAACTTTAAGTCATAAATCGTAATGCATTTACTTTGACCTAGAGTTCAGTTAGCAATAAATATTTTAACTAAACGAAGACAATCTTTCTTTAAAAAATACGTGCGCACCACGCATTTCCACGTATAGTAAACAACTTTATTCACATATAGTTTTACATTCATAAGTAGATATTAACACATCCAAAAAGTAAGTACGGTATTTTGTTAATGTTTAGNGGTATTTCGTTAATGTTTAGTGGCACAGACTATATGATGCCTGAAGGTTAAGGGGTTTGCAATAATGTAGTCTTTTACTGTTTCATTTTGAAGGACGAATATATTGTCTGGAGTTAATACAAGAACTACGTTCATGAACACTTGAGAGGTGTGGTACCTAATTTGACTGCTCGTATTAACTGTTTACGACTTCGTGGTGCAGGGGGCTTCTCTGGACGGTGATTGTATACTTAACTCTTGCTGGTATGATGTCAGCTGTGGAGGGTGAGCTCCGGCGATGGGCGGCCTTTGGCAAAGGCCCGCTGGGTGTCGTCGTCTCCCCTGGGCTGCTCTACTGACGTACTGAGGTACTGTTGTNCGTACGGGGGTGAAGGGGGGTGGCAGGGAGGCCTACACAGCAGGACACGCAGCAAGACACGTGTAACTGCGGTCCGTCACCTGCCTCGTGACACGTGTCTACTAAGTCTCTACCCTGGTTATGCGGGAGGGGGGGGGGGTTGTGGGCCGGCGTCGCTCTAATATTCCTAAACTGTCACACGACAATATGTAAATAACGATATAAAATTACTTGGCCAAACTCTTAGTAACAGTTTACGAAATTATAAAACTATATTCTGAAAATTTAAGTAACGAATGAGAGCTCGACAGTGTTACTCTGCTTACAAATCGTAATAAAAATGAAAATAATTCCCGCTGAAAATATTTTAATAACTGACTCATTGTGCCACACTTGGCGATACTTTACTTAGTATCTTCGTTTCAATGGAATGATATATTCAATAAACACTATGTTGTTCTGCATTGTAGTATTTTCCAACCAAAAGTATTTACCCAAAATAACTTTTTTAACATACAGTGATAGGAGTTCATAAATGTTTGGATTAATACTACCAATCAATATTCTCTGAACTGCTTTAACTACACAAGAAATTTTCATTTAACACACATATCATAACTTAAAATATTCTATAACTTGTAATACTTATTTTCTATTNATATTCTATAACTTGTAATACTTATTTTCTATTCAATACAAATTAAAAACAGTTAGACCAGCGATGTTTTGCAACGACTAGTAAGAAATAGTTCATTGTTAAAATATTGTTTTAACCAAGTTTTGGTATGCTATTTGTAAATTAAACATTGCCTATTAACATATTTGATTTTTTAGGCAGCCCTGATGGAAGCATATTTCATTGTTGCAGTTAAGAATATCAGCGCAAAATACGCCGTGTAGGCCCTAGTGATATGGTGTTTTTTTTTCGACGGAGGAAGAAACTTTACATAGGCTGTCGGCGGAGCGGAGTTTGTCGCCCTCTCTCTCTCTGTCTGGAAGTTTCGCACTGCTAGTAGTGGCAGGAAAATTATACATGTTTTCAATTTCAGCATTTCTCATACTTATTACAGCAAAAATAATTATTTTTGAATTTGTAATTTACAATTAAAAAGAGATTTTAATGTTTGAATACGTATTATAATGTATTTAGATGCGATGGCGGGAGGGTTACAAATCCGAACTTGGCAGAAGTTGCAACTGGCTAGAGGAGTGGCGACATGTGTAGACATGGCGTGTTGCTGTTTCCATTTTCTACGGTTGCTGTTTTGCTTAACGAAGAGTTAGTTTTTCTTGCTCCGAAAAATACTTCAAATTACCACATCAAGTTCACACACGTAGAATTTTTTTTAAACCTACCTAGGCAAATTACGACGTTGTGATGAATCAGTGTTTCCATGGCAATAATAAATATACTGTATAACGTGTGGAAGGTTGTGACTGCGTCATGGTCATTACGCTGGCCCGGTGTGTGAGTGTGTGTGTGTGTGTACCTGCAACTACTGGACGTGCGCAATTTATACGTTTTAACCATGAACTGTTTTTATGAAGAAGTTAAATATTTAAAGTAACGTATGTCTATTCATCACAACTTTGTAACATTGCTCTAGGTGTTTGAAACACAGCTGTGTTACATGCTTATGTTTATGTGATTTGAATGTTTGCCACAATCCCAACTTATTACTTAGCTCAGCCAGAAAATTTATAATAAATTATTAAATAAACCTAGTAATAACTAATTACAAAATATTTAAAGTAACGTATGTCTATTCATCACAACTTTGTAACATTGCTCTAGGTGTTTGAAACACAGCTGTGTAACATGCTTATGTTTATGTGATTTGAATGTTTGCCATAATCCCAACTTATTACTTAGCTCAGCCAGAAAATTTATAATAAATTATTAAATAAACCTAGTAATAACTAATTACGTATGTAAAGAAATATGATCGTAATAAAAGTTACGGTAGGCCTATTTGTGTGCATGTTTACCAATATATTTTAAGTTTGTCTCTGCTTTGTACAAAAAAAATAAGCGAGATGTGTTGCGTGCTTGAATTGACTGTCTTTTTAGTTGGACTGGTTGCTTCTTATTCGTCTTAATATTTGTTCCAATCGAGGCCGTTCTTTTTAACGAAATACGCCAACATACATCAATGACAAGAATATAAATACTACAGGTCTTTCCCCTACAGCTGTAAAAGGGTTAAACAGAGTCGCAGCAAAATGTAAGGTTTATTATGTCATGTTTTATATCGTGCATAAAAATATGTTACTGTAAAATAACAACAACTGTAAGAACTATCGTCAATACAGACATTGTTTAGAAGTCATAAAGATGGCCTAAATATGGTTATAGGCCCAAATTGAGAATATTCGTACGTAATGGTTTTTGAAATATGACAGAATTATTTGAATAGCCGTGAACAATAAACAAAGCATTTGACAGTGAAAACGTAGAAGTCATATGGCAGTGTTTATGTTTATGTGTAGCGGAAGAATACGCAATCGGTAATCAAAACGAGACATTTAGCATTGCTTTAGAAAACGACAAACTGTTTATAATCTCCCTTTGTCTTGTCCACAGAGAAAGTGAAATTGCATATTTCAACACTCCCTCATAATTTCACTCTTTCTTCAGGCTCACAATAAAAAGAGAATGTCGAAGATGCATAAATTAGTGATGATTTAGACTCTTTGTAAATATGTCTGCGACTTGTATTTCAGTGTCAATATATTCAACAAGCATCTTCCGTTTTTGTGTCCTCCATGTAATGAGGCATTCATCCAGCCAGAAACAATAGCTTGATGTACTTCTTCTGTCTTCATCATCGCCCCATGAAGCATCGGCGCATCCCATCAGGTGCGTAGATTCAACTTAAATAAACCTCCCTAATTATCAAACGCTTGAGATTCTTCATAGATACATCCTCCTTCAGAATACTGTTGAGATGGGCTGCTTCCACACCCGTTTGGTCTATTTCAANAGATTCTTCATAGATACATCCTCCTTCAGAATACTGTTGAGATGGGCTGCTTCCACACCCGTTTGGTCTATTTCAAAATTCTCATTTACTGATTTAGCTATTGCAGCCTTTACTGTATCCGTGTATTTTTGTATTTCTTACATCCACGAGCAAATAGTCGTGCCTTTTTAATCTCTTTCCCGTTTTCATCTACTTTAATTTTAAATTTCTACACTACATCAAACCGAGGCTCTCCATGATATTCAACAATTGTCCAAGTTGGATGCTTTATTATATTTTCCTTTTCTTTTTTTTATTGCTGTGTTCCAGGCATTAGAATATGCATCTGTGCAGAAAATATATTTAAATGTGTCAGCCGAATTTATCTCACAGTCTTCTAGTATGTGTGGTTCTATTCTAGTCATAGGTCGTGACTGATTTTTACTACACATTTCATTATCAATTTTTTGGGTTAACTTCTGATTCTGATTTTCTATTCTCTTCTTTTTCAGGTTTTTTTTTCTCACAGTCTTTCAAGCAGTTCATTTTTGCTGCGTAATAAACTTCCATAAACTTAACATCTCTACTAATGACTACTCGGCGACTATCCTCATCCCAATGTCTATAGGCAGTCGATGCATAACCTAACATTCTCACTTTGATAGTCTTGGTTCGAACTTTCCTGAGATCAGTTGTTTTCGAAGTTTGATATATGCATCACATCCAAATGGTTTAAGTCTAGTCAGGTCCTCTTTAATATCATGCCATAGTTCTGCCCAAGTATACTCATCAGGAATTGCATTAGTCGGGCTCCTATTTATCGCATAGATGTAATCCCGGAACGTTTCTCCCCAGAACTCCCTTCCCATGTCAGAATCAAGAATAAAGTATCTCGCTGAATTAAGCAATGTTCCGTTCTGCATTCAACTCAGGAGTATACCGTGGTGTTCTTTCTTGGAGTATAAACTTTTCATTATAATCTTCTCTATCTTCTCATACTCCTTGCTGCCACCCACCCTCACTATTTTTGGGTTATATCCGAATTTATTTGAGGTTCTTGCGACGAACTTCTCAAATATATCAACAGCGTCACTTTTGTTTTTCATAAAATGAACTTCATCATAATGAGAAAAATCGTCTATGAAAGAAATAAAATATCTCATGCCATCTTCTCTTCCAGGTAAAATGGGACCACATACATCAGAGGGCTGCATGCACTTTGCCTGGTCCCACTAAAAGGTTTCCATGCCATCTTGCCTTAAATGCGTACCACACATTCTGCTGCCTTTGAGTCAGGGTTTATGCAGATTTTCCCATCATGCAAGCGTTTTTTTACTGATTCAATTTCGGAATGACCTAACCTTTTGTGCTACAATGTTAAGGTGATGTTACAACTTTTAATCATAGTTAGTTCAAGTTCACGAAGTCCTTTGGAGACTCCTGAATAAATGATCTTGTCTCCTCTTCTTATTGAGAATCTGTTTGATCCAAACGTTGTAGTAAACCGTCTCTCATTGCGCTTCTTTAATAACAGCAAACATATTTTTTAATACTTTAACACAAAGTATATTATTTGCCTATATTTTTTCCATATTTTGTTAAACCGATATATATTTTCCCTTTTTTCTGCATAAAGAATCTCAACATTAGCTGTACATGTATTTATAGGTGAAATCAATGCCTGCACATCACTGATACATAAACCCAATCAAGTAATCAGTAGTTCCATAATCTATAATAAATGTAACATATTTTCGCAAATCAGTCATCAGAGCAAGCTCCACTTCATTTTATGATACAGCGAAAAATCATTTAAGTCATGTTCTATGGTAGTTTCACTTTCATACGCCATTTGTGCTTCTATATTCCATGTTCATTTTTTTTCCTTTTTATGATGCGCATTTTTACAGAATTTTGCAATGTGCCCTGGCAGTCCACATGATTAGCAACGTACACTACTTCTAACAGTCTAAAATACTACAGTTTCTTGGTTCTGCCTTTCATATATATCATTACTTTTTGTACTTTTACTCAATCTTGAATCACTTTATTCAACTATTTTTATTCTGAGAAAATCAGGAGTGTGCAATGCATCAAGTGATTCTATGGCACATATAACATTTTAAAATTCATCAGGTAAACACTAAAGTAACCTTATAGTTAAAATATCATCATTAACATCTACATCAATATCACGTTATTTCTCGATTAAAACAAAAAATTACTGACATTAGTTTTGGTATCCTGTTCAGTCTTCATATTAGTTAGGATAATTGGCTTTAGAACATTAGCTTTAAGCGCGGGTCCCTTATATTGATATACAGAGTGAGTATAAAAGAAAAATCCAACTTTTAAGGTCTATAATATCTAAACCAAACAATCTATAATCTTGATAGACCAATCAAATGAACCGTGGAACCGTGAAGTTTGTTTACCATACATTCATAAATGTTCAATGTGACCACTACGAGNATGAACCGTGGAACCGTGAAGTTTGTTTACCATACATTCATAAATGTTCAATGTGACCACTACGAGCGGCCCGAAAGACATCTACGCGATAATCAAACTCGTTCCACGCTCTTGTCAGCATGTCTGGTGAATGCCAAACCTACCGCAGGCAAATTCTCATTTTGAGGTAGTCAATGTTAGCTGGCAATTGTGGACGAAACACGTGATCCTTTATGCACCCCCATAGAAAAAAATGCACAGAGTAAGATCCGGGCTTCTTGGGGGCCAGTGATGAAGAGCCTGGTCACCAGCTGCTCCTCGACTAATCCAGCGTTGCGGCAACGTCTCGTTAGGGNAAGCACCCCCATAGAAAAAAATGCACAGAGTAAGATCCGGGCTTCTTGGGGGCCAGTGATGAAGAGCCTGGTCACCAGCTGCTCCTCGACTAATCCAGCGTTGCGGCAACGTCTCGTTAGGGTATCCGCGAACAGCTAGGTGCCAATGGGGCGGAGCACCATAAAGGAAACATCAGACCGTCCACCTCAAATTGACGTGTCAAATGCGAGCTCGCTATCTTCTCACCACCTCAAAGCGAGAGTTACGAATGCCATCCGAACCGTAACACCGGAAATGCTGACAAGAGCGTGGAACGAGTTTGATTATCGCGTAGATGTCATTCGGGCTGCTTATGGTGGTCACATTGAACATTTATGAATTTATGGTAAACAAACTGCACGATTTCACGGTTCATTTAATTGGTAAATCAAGGTCGTAGGTTGTTTGGTTTTGATATTATAGACCTTCAAAATTTAGGTATTCTTTTATACTCAGTCTTTATAATATGAAGTTTCCTCCAAACCTCGGGTGAGGTATGAAAGTATTTAATTTTTAATTTACTTCAAGTATGGATGCTTAAAACAAGGTCAGGTTTTTACCACTTCTTCTTCTTTATTCCATTTTTAAATGTGTGTTTTGTCACTAGTTGGCCGTTTTTTGTCTCCAATAACATATTCCCAGAGGTAATTTTTTGTTAAAAACAACCTCTATGTGGATCTTGCAAGTGTCAAAATTATAACGACCCAATAGTTAAATTCGTACTGGTGCTAACCCAGCCATGAATGCAATATTTTTATATAGCAGGTGTATTGACATACAACAAATTAATATGCATTTACTCTACTCATGACTACTAGTCGCATAACCTGTTGGAATTAATACTGCTAATGGTAATGATCTGAACTGCTTTAATTACACAAGGAACTTCTATTTTTTACAGATATCAAAATCTATATAAATAAATCTATATAAATAAAAATGAATTTCCACTTGTATGAAGGAGCATCACTTGAGAACGACTGGACCGATTTGGCTGATTTCTTTTTTATTGTGACCGTAATTGTCAGGACAAGGTTTGTATGAAAGAACATGTTTGGAAAATCCACGGGAAAAGTCGGAAATTTGAATGGTATTTTCATATGAAATCTTTATGTTAAAGAATTTCATTGCATGAAATGAGACACAGTTTTAAAGTTCTGCTGTTACCTGTTTTTAGAACGAAAAAAAGTGTGACATTAGTGCAAAGTGATTTCATTATATTTTCTTTGTTTAGCGAAAAAGAATATTGTGTTATCGGTGGTGTGTTGAAAAGATTATTTTGATGTCTTTGGAAAAATGCCACCAATGAGGCGTCGAAATATCGGTTACTTTGAGAGTTCTGCTGTCACATGTTTTTTTCGAAGTGATTTCATTATATTTTCTTTGTTTAACGAAAAAGAATATTGTGTTATCGGTGGTGTGTTGAAAATATTATTTTGGTGTCTTTGATAAAATGCCACCAATAGGGCGTCGAAATATCGGTCGGCGTATGCGCAACACAAGAGAAATACACGATCGTCGAGTCAATGAGACTTATGCAGAGCGTAGACAGCGTTTGGAGGAAAATATAATAAGAATTTCTCAAGCAAGATCATTTATGACTCCGGAACAACGGAGACAGTCGAGTTCGACTCGCTCAGTTGGAGATAATGTAAATAATAATTTCGAACGTCGACAAAACAGACGGCCAAACGTAACAATTCGATATGAACGTTTGGCGTTCAGATANATTATGACTCCGGAACAACGGAGACAGTCGAGTTCGACTCGCTCAGTTGGAGATAACGTAAATAATAATTTCGAACGTCGACAAAACAGACGGCCAAACGTAACAATTCGATATGAACGTTTGGCGTTCAGATACGATCCAACAATCGATTACGCCACGGATGTATCGGTCGACTTCGGAACCATGAGCACTGTTTGTCAAGATTGCAATGCTTTGAGGTTTCGACATGAACCGTCAGGATTATGTTGTGCGAGCGGAAAGGTCTGGCCAAGAACCTCAATCGAAGCATTTTTTGCAGAATATACAAAAATACAACATTATCTTCCAAATGGCATCATTCGGAGCGAATATAACTGAGGAACGATGTTTCAGCCCAACTTTTAAGGTAAATTCATTGTTGACTACAACACACATCATATACACAAAAAAAAATCAACAATTCACAACGTTTCAATAAAGAATTAGTTTTCATTTGACAGATTCAGGGACAAATTCACCATCGTGCAGGAGCATTGTTGCCGCCAGTGAATGATGATCACAAATTTCTTCAGGTTTATTTCCTTGGAAATTATGATGATGAAATCAATAAGCGTTGTGCCTTCAGTCGTGCGGGAAGCGAGAGATTATTGCACAACTGCAACAACTCTTACATGAACACAATGAATTAGTTAAATTGTTCAAAACNAAGCGTTGTGCCTTCAGTCATGCGGGAAGCGAGAGATTATTGCACAACTGCAACAACTCTTACATGAACACAATGAATTAGTTAAATTGTTCAAAACTGCACTAGAAATGATGCCTTCGGATCAGACAAAAGGCCAGTAGGCGAACATAAAAGACGCTTCAATGCACCGACGTTGAATGAAGTTGCCATTGTGGTTGTTGGCGAGAATTTGAAGTCTCGTGATATTGTGATTCGACGGCGTGATGGTAATAACCTTCAGCGTATCAACGAAACCTATCGTTCGTACGATGCATTACAGTACCCGCTGATATTTTGCCGAGGAGAGGA
Organism: Clitarchus hookeri; assembly: GCA_002778355.1. Lineage (NCBI taxonomy): Eukaryota > Metazoa > Arthropoda > Insecta > Phasmatodea > Phasmatidae > Clitarchus > Clitarchus hookeri. The sequence continues at coordinate 134,108 of NQII01006344.1, forward strand.
TGGATATAAATTTTTGAACAAGAAGATTAATCCATTAACATGCCAAGAAACAAATAAAAAGGTCAGCTCGATGAATTTTTATGCCTACCGTTTGAAGATTCGTCGAAACGAGGACAATCACTTATTGAAATGCCGCAGACTGTTTCATCAGTTCATCGATGATATGTATGTCAAAATCGAGACGGAACATCTGACATATATACGTTATAATCAGCAAAAATTGTGTTCGGAAGAANGAAACAAATAAAAAGGTCAGCTCGATGAATTTTTATGCCTACCGTTTGATGATTCGTCGAAACGAGGACAATCACTTATTGAAATGCCGCAGACTGTTTCATCAGTTCATCGTTGATATGTATGTCAAAATCGAGACGGAACATCTGACATATATACGTTATAATCAGCAAAAATTGTGTTCGGAAGAATACATACATCTGCATGATGCCACGAATGTAGATGGAAATGAAAGCAATGTCGGCCGAATTACCATTTTGCCAGCGACGTATGTTGGAAGTCCGAGGCACATGTACGAATATGCGCAAGATGCGATGACCTACGTGCACCAATACGGTCGACCAGACTTATTCATCACTTTTACATGCAACCCAAAATGGATCGAAATCACACAGCTGTTACTACTCGGTCCATCATCCAGAGATCGTCACGACATTACAGCACGAGTATTCAAGCAGAAACTCAATGCGCTCAAGGACTTCATTGTGAAATATCATGTCTTCGGAGACGTGCGATGTTGGATGTACTCTGTGGAGTGGCAGAGAAGAGGACTGCCTCATACGCATATTCTCCCATGGATGTTCGAGAAAATAAGACCGGATGATATTGACACCATCATTTGCACAGAAATTCCTGATACGGAAACAGATTCAGAGTTGTATGAAGTTGTGACGACGAATATGATTCATGGACCATGTGGCAATCACAACCGGGAATCACCGTGTATGATCGAAAACAAATGCTCCAAACGTTATCCACGTGCTTTGTTAGCTGACACAATCACAGGTAATGATGGTTACCCCCTGCATCGTCGTCGCTCTGCAGAGGATAACGACAGAACGATAACGTTGAAAGTCAAGAATAAAGACTTTGTAGTCGACAACAGATGGATTGTTCCGTATTCGCCACTACTTTCCAAAACATTCAAAGCGCATTGCAATGTTGAGTACTGCAATTCTATCAAGTCCATTAAATATATTTGCAAGTACGTCACGAAAGGAAGCGACATGGCTGTATTTGGTATTGCAGCTCCTGTTGCCAACGATGAAGTTTCGCAATATCAAATAGGAAGATATGTCAGGAACAATGAGGCGATTTGGAGAATATTTTCATTCGTCATACACAAACGTCATCCCAGTGTGGTCCATTTAGCTGTGCACCTGGAGAATGGACAACGAGTTTATTTCACGGTAGCAAACGCAGCGCAGAGAGCTGAACGACCACCAGCGACAACGCTGACAAGTTTCTTCGTGACATGCGCAAGTGATCCATTTGCGAGAACACTGCTTTTCTCAGAGATACCAAGATATTTTACATTTAACGCATCATCGAAAAAATTCCAACGTCGGAGACAGGGAAAGCCTGTTCCTGGATACGTGCATGTATATTCAACCGATGCATTGGGGCGCATTTACACAGTTCATCCGAGCAATTACGAATGATTTTACCTGCGTTTGTTATTGTTTAATGTTCGTGGAACGATTTAATTTGAATTTCTACGAACTGTCAATGGTGAGTTGTGCGTAACATATCGAGAAGCGTGTCAGCGTTTACATTTGCTCGAAGATAACATTCATTGGGATCATATACATTCCTATGCTGTTATTTCGTCTACTGCGCATCAAATTAGATCACTTTTGGCCATCATAATTTCAACATGATATCCATCTAACCCACTTCATTTATGGAACAAATACAAAGACAATATGGCTGAAGACATTTTGCATCGAGTGCGTACAACAGCAAATCCTAAACTAGACTTTAACGCGGAGATCCACAACGAGGCGTTGATTTCTATAGAAGATAGGTGCCTGATGATGTCCGGCAAGATGTTGCACGAATTAGGAATTCTAGCGCTGAATCGCCACATGCACTATGCATTCAATAGAGAATTTGAACGAGAACGGCAATACGATCGAGATGCTTTGAGTCAATCAGTACGAACAAAGGTCCCACTTTTGAATCAGCAGCAGAAAACCACGTATGATACATTGATGATAGCAATCAACGACACCTACGGAGGAATATTTTTCCTCGATGCACCTGGCGGAACTGGCAAAACGTTCTTAATTTTATGGATTTTAGATTCGATCCGCGCACAAGGTCAAATAGCGCTGGCCAAAGCATCATCAGGGATCGCTGTCACATTGTTAGAAGGAGGACGAACAGCCCATTCAGCGCTCAAACTGCCACTGAATTTGCAAACGATAGATGAACCGACGCGCAACATTGCCAAAAATTCAGCAATGGCGAAAGTACTACAGAACAGCAAAACAATCGTTTGGGATGAATGTATGATGGTGCACAAACGATCATTGGAGGCACTAGATCGAACGTTGAAAGATTTGCGCAATAATCAGGACCTCTTTGGAGGTACGATGATTCTGCTGGCCGGCGATTTTCGGCAAACGCTGCCAGTCATTCCAAGATCGACAGCTGCTGATGAAATAATAGCTTGCTTGAAGTCATAGAATTTGTGGAGATTCGTGAAAACTCTCAAGTCAACAACGAATATGCGAGTCGCGTTACAAAATGACGAATCGGCGGAAGTATTTTCCACAAAATTCCGATTGACGCTTCTACTGGCCTCATTTTGTTTCCACCTAATGTTTGTCAATTCACACCGTCGAAAGAAGAATTGATCACGAAAGTGTTCCCGAATATTGGTGCAAATTACAAAAACCATGTTTGGTTGAGCGGACGATTTGAACATAAAAATTCAAAACCAAATCGTTGGCCAACTGCATTCATTTAAGTCGATCGATTCAATTACCGATCCATTTGAAGTGGTCAATTATCCAATTTAATTTCTGAATTCATTGGATTTGCCAGGAATGCCGCCGCACAATTTGCAGCTCAAGGTCGGCTCGGTGATAATCATGTTACGCAATCTGAACCAACCGAAACTATGTAATGGAACAAGACTCGCTGTTAAGAAGCTGACGAACAACGTGATTGAAGCAACGATAATCATAGGATAGTTCAAAGGTGAGGATGTTCTGATTCCAAGAATACCACTGATTCCAATCGATTTACCGTTTCAATTTAAGCGTGTCCAGTTTACTGTTCGTCTTGCATTCACAATGACGATTAATAAATCGTAAGCCAATAGTTGGAAGTGTGTGGAATAAACCATGAATTGCCATGTTTTCCCATGGGCAGTTGTACGTGGTGTGCTCGGGAGTAGGTAAACCATCTGCGCTATTCGTTTTCTCTCCGAACGGAAAGACAAAAAATATCGCTAATCACCAAGCGTTGCAATAAACGCATTACTTAATTTTTGCAAATGTTTGTACTATTAAAATATGGGTGCTATGCAACCTGGTCTCAATATTAAATCCTAATTAAATCAATCTTTCTCTCTATCTTCTATCTATATCAATTTTTGTATAAATTGACAGGGCAACGACTGTCGGGTCAGCTAGTAAATTATACAATACATGACAAACTGTTTATAATCTCATTGTATCTTGTTCATATAGAAAATGAAATAACATATTTCTACAAGACATTTTCAATTAATAATAGTAAAGAGTACATACGAATTATGTACTCACTTCAAGATAATAAACAAAGCAACCAAAACGTCACCGCCATCATCTAACTTCTTTAAGTTTGGGTGTATCGGTGTTAGAAAAAACTTAAACGGTTGCAAAATATATTTCTTTAGGCGTTTTAGAGAATGTAAGTCCTAGTTTACTTAGTAAAATATTTGCGTGACCACGCTATCGAAGTGTTACTTTAATTATTTAACTGGAGCCAATAACTTCATTAAAAACCTCGATTGCAAGCTGTATAACGACCATACAGTAAGAATTTATGNTATTTAACTGGAGCCAATAACTTCATTAAAAACCTCGATTGCAAGCTGTATAACGACCATACAGTAAGAATTTATATGTCAGCTATTTGAAAATATTGATTAAATTCAATGATATTAGTTAGAATGTTCTATGGATTAAATTTAAATCAGATTCTATATGGATACTAAGCAGTTGCATTTGGATCATAATTNTAGTTAGAATGTTCTATGGATTAAATTTAAATCAGATTCTATATGGATACTAAGCAGTTGCATTTGGATCATAATTCACCCAGTCTGCAGAACTTTTATACGCCGTTTGCATGTGTAGTACTACCTATACCGGGAAAATCAGGAAACCTAAGCATTAAACAGGTTGAGTATAAAATAATACCCCAAATTTGAAGGTCTAAAATATTAAAACCAAACAACATACAAACTTGATTGACCAATCAAATGAACCGTAGAGCCGTGAAGTTTGTTAACCATACGTTAATAAATGTTCAATGTGACCACCACGAGCGGCCCGAAAGACATCTACGCGATAATAAAACTCGTTCCACACTCTTGTCAGCACGTCTGGTGTTACGGTTTGGATGGCTTCCGTAATTCTCGTTTTGAGGTAGTCAATGTTATCCGGCAGTGGTGGACGAAACACGTGATCCTATATTTACCCCCATAAAAAAAACGCACGGGGTAAGATCCGGGCTTCTTGGAGGCCAGTGATAGAGCCTGGTCACCAGCTGCTCCTCGACCAATCCAGCGTTGCGACAACGTCTCGTTCTGGTATCCGCGAACAGCTAGGTGCCAACGGGATGGCGCACCATCCTGCTGGAAAATTAAGTCCCCCGCCACCTCTTCTAACTGAGGAAACAACCACTCTGTAAGCATGTCCAAATAAGGGATTCCAGTAATAGTGAGATCATGAAAAAAGAAAGGGCCAAACAGTGTCTTTGGATACAGCGCAAAACACGTTCACTTTGGGGGAAGTGTGCTCGTGTTTGGTGGTTTCACGTGGAGTTTCCTGACCTCATATCTGCAAGTTGTGCCAGTTCACGTTACCATTTGCATGGAACGTCGCTTCATCGTTAAAAACCAGCTTAGACATGAAGGCATCGTCTACCTCGTTCTGGGCAAGAACGAACGCGCAGAAATAACGTCTCAGTTCTTTATCTCTTTCGGTAAGAGCCTGTACAAGCTGTAACCTGTATGGTTTGTACAGCAATCACTTTCGTGACACTGTCCATGCCGTTAATTGAGGGATTTGCATTTCCCGGCTAGCTTGTCGANTTTGTACAGCAATCACTTTCGTGACACTGTCCATGCCGTTAATTGAGGGATTTGCATTTCCCGGCTAGCTTGTCGAGTTGATTTTCTCGGACAGCGAACTAACGCTTGTTGAATCCGTTGCACATTCTCTTCGGACACACGCGGCCGCCCGCAATTTTTGCCTTTGCAAAGGTACCCTGTGTCACGGAACTGACGAAACCAACATATGAAACTCCACCTATCGGGAGGACGACGTCCGTATTTGCGACGGAATTCACGTTGAACAGTCGTNAAACTCCACCTATCGGGAGGACGACGTCCGTATTTGCGACGGAATTCACGTTGAACAGTCGTGACGGATTCACATTTAGCAATCTGAATAACACAGCACGCCTTCTGTTGTTCCGTCGCCATCCTGATGCGGACTGACACACAACACACGCTTATAGTGCGATGACATGCGCTCCCAGTGTCATCTCTCAGCACATAAAGGAAACATCAGACCATCCCCTTCACATTGACGTCTCGAATGCAAGGTTGCTACTGCCTACCACCTCAAACCGAGAGTTACGAACGCCATCCAAACCATAACACCGGACATGCTGACAAGAGCGTGGAACGAGTTTGATTATCGCGTAGATGTCGTTCGGGCCGCTCATGGCGGTCACATTGAACATTTATGAATGTACGGCAAACAAACTTCACGGTTCCACGGTTTATTTGATTGGTAAATCAAGGTTGTGGGTTGTTTGGTTTTTATATTATAAACATTCAAAGTTGGGGTATTTTTTTAATACTCAACCTGTATGATAAGAACCAACAGATTGATGCTTTGTTAGCTACATAATGAACAAAGGGAATTTTCGCTCTTCAACGGAATCACGAGAACAATAACAAATAAAGGACTTATGTTCGGAAACAGGTGTTCTGTATATTGCACATATACATCTATTAGACTAGAAGGAAGTAAAACCAACAGGAGCTCAGATATGTTTTGCAGTCTCTGAGTAATTAACCAAATGAAATTATTTATTGAATGAGTTATCGCTGAAGTCTTACAAGGATAATTAGATTACTTACCTATTATCCATGCCTTAATGGAGTCATCAGCGATACTCCCTAGTGAAGAAATGGTGTTTGCCGGATTTTGAAGACGTGCTGGACACAATGTTGACATATATCAACTAATGAAAGGAAGGTATGAACTACACTGTTTTAAGGCGAGAAGCCAAGATACTTTAAATATGAGTGAAAAATTCTGCTTTGATTTTTTCCTTTTCTTTTAAGATTAGGGCTGAAAGCAACATTTCCAGAAAGTCGTAAATTTACTGTGCCTATCGAAGAACGAAAACTTATGCTGTGTACACAACAGCAAATCACGCTACGTTAAAAAAACCGACTATATAGTTTTTATCGGCAAAGAAATGGAAAACGGCACCTAATATTTTTGGGAACGTGAACATAATACAGATCACTATAGTAGTAAGTGCAGTGTTTTTTATTGAAACTTAGTGTTATTTTTAGAGAAAACGTTTTGAAAGTGGCTATTTACAGCTTTAGTAATAACGGAAGCATTTCCATTGGAAATCCCATTTAGCGCGTTCAAAGAAATGNAAGAAAACGTTTGGGAAAGTGGCTATTTACAGCTTTAGTAATAACGGAAGCATTTCCATTGGAAATCCCATTTAGCGCGTTCAAAGAAATGTCTAGCAAATCAACTTTAGTAATAACTTTACAGTGCTACAGATTTATGAAGTATACCATAATATTGTTATTATAATATTTTGTTTTGATAAAGTGCTAGGAGTTAAAGGAGACAAGCACACTGAGTTACTCATAAAATATGCCTATCACGTTGCAACAGTGCTAGCGTTTTGGTACATGAAAACCCACTTTATTAACACTACATTTAGATCCAATTTTTTAAAATAATATTATGTGATATAAATGTTTTCATATAGAATTGTTAATAGTTTATTGTCAATGTAATATTTTATAAAATATTTTCAATCTACAAATATAAGCTAAGTGCAATATGATAAATATAATACAACACGAACGAATAAAATACAATACACAAAACATTATAAAACGCACGAAATTAACACAATACAACTCAGAGAGTGGGATTTATTAAACGATTGGAAAACTAATTTTACATTTGGCTTCGCATCGTTACACACGAATCATGTATGGCGGGTGGTCTGTCAGTAACGCCAGGCTTCGTCTTCTCTGCTATCTTGGGAACTTCCGTGTGACAAGTCATTGAGCAACTACGAATGAATGACTCTTTTTGGCGTATGCCGTGTATCACAAGCATTTTATACTTATGTTGAAATTAGATTACCTTTTTGGTTTTGTGAATTTGTACTTTTACTTATATTTATCAATACATTATAATATTACGTTTACAATTAATACGAAGAAAAACGGAAAGAATATTGGTGTTTTGTTGGTAAAGCACAATTATAAATAGTTCTCAGTTCTTATGCAAAATATTATTACACTGAGTGCGCACGATTGCTGTGCGTTGTCCATTTGATATAATTTTATAGCTTTGTTTTGTTATGGCCGTCAAGAATACGGACAGGCAAAACGACTCCTAGAGAGAATCGGTCAGTCAGGGAAGCGGAAGAGGGAAATCGAGGACACGCGGCCAGACTATATAAACACTGTGACAACAAGGTCGGAGGTTGCCATTGCTGCAAGACTCATGCGAACGTCGGCTGTGGAGGCGCAGCCGCTATGGGAAGATCGCGGCCTTCGACGCGTGACCTTCCAGGAGGAGCGGGACAGATCAAATCGATTCAAAGTGTCTTAGAACTGGTGTAGAGAGGTTTTAAGAAGAGCCCCCGTTTTTAAGTGCATTTTAGTGACGTCCCTCAGACGTGGCTGTAGGGGTTTTGTATATTGTCAATACAACAATAAACGCTATTTGCATATAACCAATACTGTATGTATGTGATTCGTTATTTGGGAGTATTAACCACAGTAACCAAAACGAATAAACATCACAGTTTATATGGGGCGGAGAGTAGAGGGATTTGTGGGACTTGGCACATGGGGACCTGGGACCGGAACGTCGGAGCTGTTCGTGCTCTGTCATTCCAGTATTCTGGCGGTCATCTTTGATCCATGTAACCTTGAACTTTGACATTTGACGCCTAAAATCCAAAAAATCCTAAGGAATCCAAAAAAATTATATTAAAAATTCTGAAAAAAAATTTATAAAAAAATATATTATAATTTATAAATTATTTTTTAAATTACCAAAAAATGTATTCTAAAAAAACTTAAATTTCAGGAGGTTCCCCACACCCCACTCCACCAATACTCATTTCACCATTTTGGTGGGTGCAGTCCACCATCTTGGTAGGTGCAGTCCATCTTGGTAGGCATCACAGCTACTTCCGCCATCGTGGTAGGTGCAGGCATCCGCCATTTTGGTCGGTGCAGTTCAACATATTGGTAGGTGCAGCCATCCGCCGTCTTGGTCGATGCAGTCCACCATCTTAGTAGGCACCACAGAAACCGTCCGCCATCTTGTTTTCTCATTTGTCATTTGTTTATGCATTACTGGAGATTGTCTCTCACCTTCGTTCGACCGCCATCTTGGTTTTTCGTTTGTCATTTGTTTTACATTGCTTGTGCTGGCCCAAATGCCGCGCCCAGCAGACGACTGACCCCCTCCACTCCCCCTGCCAATATATTTAATTGACTAATTTTCCCCACCCCTGATACACATTGGCAAATTTCCCACCCCCTTCCAATATATTTAATTGCTACGCCAATGTTTCTCATTAGCTAATTACTCGGGTGTTTTTGGAAACCTTCTTTCTACCAATTAGTCGGTTCCCCTGCCCCCTTGCAATATATTTAATTGCTGTGTATGCTAGCACCGTAAGCGGTGTGCTTATATATATAGGGAAGATGTCACTTAGAACTGCCGCGCATCCGAAGATATGCCACGTCAGCTTGCCTGGTCATCGGGACCTTCAAGGTCATCGAAACTCTACGTTTGACATTAACTTCGGCTAAGGAATTCCAAATAAAATTTTCACCTAACATCGTTAATTCAACCTTCTAGAACATTTTCACGCCACCATGTTTTTCATACATACACGACTTTTCCGACATCATACCATGGCAAACTTGAACTGAGTCCTTGTTCTGCCACTAGCTAATTAGAAATATTTTTCATTAAATTAATAATTTTTTGAAGGAACACTTAAGTACTTTGGCGTAATTTCTGAACATTTTTCAAGTATTTTAATTCTTAGCCGTTATGAGGGCACTAGTGTTTAAAGGCCACTACCTTAACCAGGAATATTCCAATTATATGGTTAATATTTTCGGGGCCACAAATAATATGCTAAATTTGTAATGCCATCTTGATGAATAATTTGGTTTTTCTGGAAAAAAAAATAATGCAGAGCTCAATTAAACTTCCAGATATTTTTCAAACAAAGGCGCCCATTGTTGTCATTTCATAGTAGTAGCAAATTTTCTCCTGCTGTTATTGTTTTGCATACGTGTTTATTTGTCCCCAAGTATTTTACTACCAGATTGTTTTGTTGCTGAGTGTATAAAATGTTATGGCATGCGCAAGCCTTAATCATACAGCCTGACTGAACACGACATCCAATATGTACATGTGACAGGGACACGGGGCAACGGAATTGTGCAAACAAAACGCGCGATTGCCCAAACACGACGTTAGCGGAAGCCTTCTCTGTCGGACGAAAAGCGAAAGCTCGGTGGCGTGATATAGGATAGCCAGACGACTGGAAGGTCTGTTCTCGCCTCGACGCCAACCAGGGAAGATGTTCCAGAACGCCAGAGGGATGACGACGTGCCGCTCGCCATACTTCGCCTACGAACCAGCATTCGGCATCATACAAGGTGGGAAAGATCGGTCCAGCAAATAACCGCAAAGGTGGCTTCGTTAGGTGATCTTAAATGTATAAATTTGACGTGTGACGGTTTAGAAATATTAGAGCGACGCTGGTCCACAACCACCCCCCCCGCATAACCAGGGTGGAGACTTAGAGAGACACCTGTCACTTCTAGTTACCGCAGTGGAAGGTCAAATCGAGAAGGAGGAGCGTGGCGACTATAACACGTGTCGTGGAGGCGTCGTCCACCCCCCTTCACCTACCCACCCCCCTACACCTCTAGCAAGCCGTAAGATCTGTTGATCGCAGAGGTTTCACGAGATAGACAATAATCATGCACAGTTCGCCTAAATTCAGAAAACACGCACCATGGAAGAAACAGCTGACAAGCTGGATATTGGTGCCAAGAACACCCCCTCCCCCCTTAGCTAACCACAGGACAATGTGGAAACGCACCAAGAAATAGCTGACGAGAGCAAGCTAGGAGCAAAGTGCTACCCCCCTGCCTCCAACCTTCAGGAACCAGTGCATTTTTTTTGAAAGGCATTGTTCTGTGTTCCACCACCTCACCTCCTCTCCCCAATAATAGAGACACGTGCCGACACTTAATGGGGGACACTGGCAAGCATAAAAACCCCTTTACGAGAGAAGTGGGCGAAAAATGAGGGAAAATTGCCGGAACAGAAAAGTGGGTTAACTCAGAACATGCAAACACAGTTGCAGGAACAGGACAGTCAAATTCAATAACAAATTACACAACTGATAAGCAGCTTAACTGACAAATTGATTGATGTACAGGAGGAGGTAGATAGTGTATGCAGAGAGGTAGCAACTAAGAGAGAGGAGCTCGAGCTGGTAAAGAAGCATTGTACCGTGCAAGTAAGCACCGTGGAAGAGCGAGTACGCTCGCTAGAGAGGAGACTGGCCTCTGCAACTGACCCTACACAAATAAACGAGCTTGTAACTAACCAACTGGATTCGTTTGTCCGCCACATGGAGAACAGACTTGAAAAGGTGGAAAAAGCTGCCAGTGCCGAGCATGCTAAAGGGACTGAACGCTTTGTTGAAGCAGCTGAAAAGATCGACCAGTTAGGGCAGGTTGTTGTAGGCAATACATGAAAATCGCTGAGTGCTACAGTAAGGGAGGAAATACACCCAGCTAGCTACACTACCACTTCGCCCACTGCTACACCGAGACCAGATGCAGGTGCAGTAAACACACTAACCACACTGACCAACCAACAGAATGTTCCCATGAGTACCCTGCTGGACCAACCCTCCAAACTCTGGGCCGAACAGTTAATCGGTTTTGAAAGAAATCTCGGAGAAAACCCAGTCAAATTTCGTGTTAAATTCGAGGACTGTGCTTCCCTGTTAGGCCTACCAGACAGCGATATGCGAGGTAGTGCGTAACACAGTCACAACCTACGCAGAATTCCAACACACCTTCCTGGAGCATTTCTGGAGCATAAAGATCCAAGAAAACCTGAGAGCCCAGCTGTACACCGAACGCTTTTTCCCAGGGAAAGGAAAAACTTGCAGACGTACATTTGAGAGGTATACGAAAAGTTGCGCCCCCTCACAATGCTTATAAGCGATGACGAGTTCTTTTTGCTGTTGTGCTGCACCAGCTACCCTACAGGTACCAAATGCACTGGGTTGGCAGGCAGGATTGCGATCTTGTGACATTCAGGGAAGGGCTGTTAGCCGTCGACCAAACCGACCGTCTGCAGAGGCAGCAAGCTAACCGCGAAGGCGAAAAAGCAGCGCAGAGTGAGCGAACGCCAGCTCTATACCCAGGCAACCAGTTCCAGAACTACCGGCGTGCGCACATGCAAGACCAGAACCTCAGGGTAAACACTTGCGAAGTGGAGTTTTTCAAGACCTACAAAATGCAAAACTAGGACCGTATACGGGACGGCCAGCAGTCTTGCCGTGGGAGGAAGTATTACTCCGGTAACGAGCTAGGCGCGGATGGCACCACATAGGGGCAAGAGAAGAGGAAAGCGACCATGTCGGTGAAAGTTCTCACGAATGTCGCGGACGCAGAACAAGTAACCCCCCAAACACGCGACTACCCGCAACCTTTTGCTCTACCTGGACCGAGCTAGCATGACCACCAAGGGGCTCAAGTTTCGTATTCTGAACATCTTGTATACAGAGCATCAGCATTAATAAAATCTAAAGATTAAAACCGAAATATCTATGTGCAGCGTATCAATTTGTTCCACTGTACTAAATGCATACGTGCATTTACTCCAAAATTATTATTCGTTCAGAGTCAATATTCCAGTTTCTTTATTAGGCTTTTTATTTTATATATATCAGTAGTAAAGTTATGTATCTTATGGTGCAGGCATCAGGCATTAGAGCCAAGCCAAGAGCAATATGCCAACTCGGTTTACGTCACGCCCGGCGCTTCAAAATTACCCGTTTTTCCTTCAAAATGGCCGCATGGCTTTTTAAAATGGCTTGTTTGACAGCAAAATTTCCCTTCCCCCCTCCCCCTGACCCAAAATTTCCAAACATTTGTGAAAATAATGTTTGCTGCTCGATGTGGCTGAATGACTGCACAGTGTGGCTGAATATCCACAAAAGTTGTTAAAATATCAGTCACAATAAGCAGGCGATAGGAATTATTAATTTTTAATTTAAATTAATTTTATTATTAAAATAATTAAAGACACAACCGGACTCGGTTTTCCAAGGCAATTACGATCGTAATGTCGAAACCATTATCTAACTAATGACAGGTCTGCCATTTTAGATTTAGTAGGCATGCCCCCTCCACCCGCCACTCAAAAACCCAGTCTCGTCACCCCACCTTAACATCACTACTCCCTATTCACCCACACACCAACCGGGAATGATTGGCTACTGACCTAACTGGCATCGCAGCCTTTCTTCACACCTGCTGGAGAAACCGACGACTTGCGAGGGTGCGCAAGAATATTCTGGGAAATAGGACCCTCCGCGCAAGGCGGCATTTTGAGAAATTTCTGGATGATCGCCGACGACACCATAAATTGCAGCCGCAGGTGTACGATCGGCAGACTGTTGGGAAAAGTCTTTTGCTGAGTGCGGTAACCGGGAGAAGTCGAATGCGACAAGGGACATCGGTGAAGAGGATGGACGACGACGGAATATAGCATGACGACGGCGGACGAGGTGTTTGTGGTGTAAATGGACGCGAGGGCATGATATCCGATGAGTGAAGGCTAATGTGCATGAGGGCGCTCGGAAATCTCTAGAACATTGCGGACTGGTGGGACCTGGATTAAAATGAGATGTAGCTGTATGAACATGGGATACATACCTTACTGTAAATATTGGAACTTTAAAATATGGACATATCATTTTTAAAGTTATTGAATATGTTTTCATAAACTGTTGGTTGGGATTTTTTAAATTATTTAATCACATTAATTTCTGTGAGGTAATTGTATAATATATTGAATGAATTCATAATTTTTTTGTAAACAGCACATGCTAGCAATTTGCTGTAAGATGTTAGGTCGAGAGAATTTTGTTAGTAGTTAATGTAAAAAAAATTAGGAAATAATAAATATCTCTTTTATTTAATTAACACTTCCATCCCTTAACGAATGTGGCCGTGCCCACTGACTTTGAGAAATTTTGACAATATATATGTGTCTTAGTCCTGTATAAGAAGATGACAAAAGGAATAAAGTCATGTTTTCTCGCTTCACATCAAAACCGGGGACTTCATCTCCATGTAAAAACCTGATATGTCCACTCATTAATAAAACCGAAAATCACGGTGTGTAAAAACAAAATTATACTGGAAGTTTATCTGGAAAAAGTACCTGCACTGTTTAATACAGAGAAAAATTTATACGTCTATCACAATTCACGAGTTCCATGAACTATATTTTTGTCTTATTGTGCATTGTTTTCGCATTCGACTTGTCAACAGACCAGCCTGATAACACAAGAATCATGCATATCGAATGGATCCATTCCGTATTCACTCCATATTCAAGCTTTTCATCCGCCATCATTTTTATATTCAAATGCCATTTGTATATTATTTTGTAACTAAAATTTACACAGTACACTAATTTAACTGCATGGATGAAATCATTGGTGTAAGAAGCGAACTGCACACTTCCATAAACAAGGTACAAACCTCCTTTTGAGAAAATTCTGTGCATGCCTGAAAATAATAACTCCATTAAAAATCATTAAGACTGTGGCATGGGAAGAATATTAGTACCCTCTCCTTTGATAACGAATTTTTATGATGTGATAAGGCCTTAGCTGAATGGCCGGCCTGATCACACCTTCACACATGGAACCAGGACACGAGCGTGATTGCAACAACACCTTGCGAAAGACAGTTGCATAAATCCCCTCCACCGGCCAGTCAACTGGGCCGAAATCTATTAAACAACGCACCCGATATAGGCCAGCATAACATTGGGAGCAGCGTCCTTTTGTCGTCGACCCGACCAGAGAGAATACCACGGAAGATGGATGTGTCCGGCCATCGTTACCCCCCCTCCTAGAATTAGCCTCCGGCAACATGAACAAGGTTGGGACTTTCCAATTAGATAGTGATAGTAATGGCGTGTGGTATTAAATCTTAACATATTAAATAAGCATATTGGTATTCAATTTAAAGCTCCTCCTATCAATAGTCACGTAAATGGTCATTGTGTAATCTTTATGTGTAATAAACTACATCTTATACTGCTGTGTTCTACCTAATAGTGACTCATTATTTAAGCTACGCCCATAGCACCTTTCATGTATGAATGGATTAAAAGCTCATTCGTAACAATGGTGGATGCTTGGTTCCTCCGTACCCTCTCGCTGCCACGCATCAACTTCTCTACCATCGACCCACATGTCAATAAATTCCCTTCCCACCTACGCTAATTTCCGTATTAATAATAGCAAAGTTTCAGCCACGACCACTTTTGACATTAAAACTTTTAAGTAGCAGTATAATTAAAATAATGCCATAATATCTACTTTTAAAAGGTATTAAGTTTAAATAATAATTAACCTTTTACAGCCCAATATCTAAACATACAAAGCAATTATTTGAAACCTAAATAACAAACGGTATTAAAATGTAAATAATTTCCGTTGTAACCGCAAGTGCCTAGTTGCATATATTTACATCAGTAATATCATTCTATAAATTAAAATTAAAATATAAATTACCTGTGTGCGCTGGATGTAGTTATTTGAAATTCAACTTTACTGTGATAGTAATTCATAATCTCATGAGCATTTTCATTAAATTAACTTTCAACTCAAGCAAATTTAATAAATACCATGTAGTATACCATATTGTACGTAGTTAGATATTGCTGTGCACAGATAAAATATATTAATTTTATTATACTTTCTCGTCAGTTTACATACTGTATATATAAGAAACTTTTCAAAAACATGTATAAAAATAAGGAATGCCAGTTAGCTTCGAGATTTTAGTACTCTGATAGAAAGCCTGTATTATGTTATAAGTTACCATATAGAAGGAGGAAACGTCACAGCTTTGTGCCAGGTAACGCGACCCAGTTGCAAGGTGCCGAGACACCACATTCCAGCATCAGCACTGCTCGAGCGCCGCTGTGTTGCGAAAAGGCGTGCCAGCGCACGCCACGCAAATGTTTCCCCACATCCGCTTTTACAATTAAGTTTACTGTTCTAGTTTTAAACTCCTCATGCTTCCAATATTTTCACGTGCTTCCCACAAACCAGTGCTATAAGGAAACGGGGAGAATTCATTCCATTAGGTTCACGTAGTTCTGAGATCCGAGGAAATAGCCAATTCTCGTGGCTTTCCGACGTGCGAGCGACACACCGTGCCAGTCAGCACTGTATTGTTAGATGCGTAGACTGCTAAACCTGACGTGAGAAGGAATAATTTTGTGCAATGTCAAGGGTATTTAACGAAATGGGAATAGTGCTAGAGATTAACCCACTTCGAATGTGTCTGTCCATTCACGGTTTACCCACATCCACCCAATTGTAAGGAGTTCTTACCCAGGAGGTCAAACCTTACGTTTCTCATGAGACGCGGAGCAATCTTTGGGCCTATGGCGGAGTTGTAACCCGACCAGAGGGGCCTGTTTTCTGTGCTCTACTAGCTTTGAAAGAGTTCAGGCAGTAGGGGCGCAATCTGGATGCATTGGATTTTTGCGGTGGGTCCTTTCTCTACTACGCAGTATTTTGAAAGTATACCGCGAGGTTACTTTCGCTTTTGACCTCCCTGGTGTAAGTCATTGAGTGCAGATTTCTCTAATCCCCGTATGCTAACCCTTTGTGTGGAAGTAGACTTGTAATTATTACCTACTAAAATATGTATGTGCTCTTTTCCTCTCTACTATCTTCTATTTGCATAATAAGTGTCATTATGTTCTACTTATAATGTGTGTTGACGTTCCTCGGTCTTGTTAACAAGCTATACGTTCTTCACATCTTAATTCAATCTTAACTTTTTAAATATCAATGTCATTATATTCCACTTATGCTATATGTTGGTGTCCAGCGAGCATATAAACATTTTAATAATTGTGAGCTTTATCTGTGCACACCACTAACTACAATAAATTACTTTCAGAAAAGAAAAGGTTGTATGAAAATAGGTTCTAGCATAACTATCTTTATTTGTAGGTATTAATTAAGAACTGGATGAAAAACAGTAACGTAACTATAAAGTTGTAACATAAGTTAGTATCCATATACCGCCCGAGAGAACAATTGACAACGACAGTTTAGAAATAAATGAACTTTAACTCACATTTAAATACATAAACTTCCAAGATCGGACACATCCAGAAATATAATACAACCATAAATATAATAAAACCAGAATTAAATTTGCAATTTAGTTTTAAATAACCATAATCTGCATAAACTATTAAGGCCATCTTAATTATTTAAAACAAAAATGTTATATAAGATGTTTCGACAAACTGTGAAGGCATTCTGTTAATACATTTCCTTACAAGTTTCAGATCAATGGTACCGCACGTTCCATATCAACAGCGACCAGCAGCGATATCACAACAAACCCTCCTCATGTAAAGTTCCTCTGGAGGTCAGTGCAAGCAACGCCAATATTTACAGGTAACCAGCGGTTCATATATTTTACTTACACCACTTTTCACCTTGCAGGTAACAGTAACACATAACCAAATTAACTTTAAAAAGTTTGTGATTGCACAACAAAAGGAAAAAATTATTAGCGATTGCTAATAGGAGGCCTCCGAAAGCTAATTTTGAAAAGTATTATTTATAATAAAAGGAAAAATGCTAGCCAGTTTTAAGACACAGAAGAATTTGAAAAAAAAAAAAAAAAAAAAAAAAAAAAAAAAAAAAAAAAAAAAAAAANAATGTACCTATCAACTGAATTACTTTTACTAATAGAATACTGTATTATAGATGTAACTTTCATAATATAAACAATGGCCAAAATCGAAAAAAAAAATTATGTCATTAAGAAGTAAATTTTGACATTAGTAATGACGATATTAATTTTGTTTGCAAAATACAATACATAATCTAAGTAGATATTCAATTATTATTACTGATATGGTAAAAACACAACAATTCTGTCATAATTTGTTTTTGCTGTTTTAAATACTACTAGTATGATTTAAAATACATGTCATAACGTTGTTAGTATAATTATACCCTTCTCTCCTTCCCTCTTAAGTATTGAAATGTAGTAAAAATGCAGCTGCACAATTTTTATTAATTTTATGGAAGTTTCAATTATTAATAAAATAATACTCTACGTTTTGATACCATCCCATCAGTATCCTACCCCCGTGACATCACGTACCATTTTTGTATGTAACATTTATCCTATCAAATCACTATGTTTGTCAGTGTTCCAACATGTATTTATTTTTCAGCAATTGTATTTTCTGTACAAACAAAACACAATAATTGTTGTAACGGGGAGAGGAGTTAATATACCAAATTTAAATTATTTTTATTTAAAAATATTATTTACTATTTTCATTATGATTAATGGTTAATATTTTTTCTTTATTCATTACAAGAATTTATGTAATGAACAATTCACACCACGTAGTACTTAGGGACTCACAAACTCAAGACAGGCTGACGCGTTCGCGAACCTCCCTCCGGGCGTCTGCCGCGCTCGCGTGGCAGACAATTTGCACACTCAGAGGAAATTCAAGTTCAAGGCCTGCAAGACCACTGTAAACACACAGCGTAGCGTTTGATCGGCCCACCTTGCCAGAGGACTGCACGAAAGCAATTGGCAGTTCCTTATACCTAACTAATCCGTCTACTATAATTCCTTTAAAAAGTTTTCCTACCGTAGCGAAGAGAACTTCAACCCGAACCATATTCCTGCTGCCACAACATGAACCCCGCAACTCCCAGTCATCTACATAATTCGCACGACCTCTAGGGCGAGATGAGGGCAATTCGCTAGTGAACATTGGGGGATATGTTAAGATGTGATGAGGCCTCAGCTGAACGGCCTGCCTGATCACACCTTCAAACATGGAACCAGGACACGAGCGTGATCGCAACAACACCTTGCGAAATACAGTTGCAGAAATTCTCTCCAACAGCCAGTCATGGGGCCGAAATATATTAAACAACGCGCCCGATATAGGTCAGCGTAACACTGGGAGCGGCGTACTTTTGTCGTCGACCCGACCAGATAGAAGATCATGGAGGTTGGGTGTGTCCGGCCGTCATTAACCGCCTCCTGGAATTAGCCTCCGGCAACATGAACAAGGTGGAGACTTTCCAATTAAATTGTGATAGTAATGGCGTGAGGTATTAAATCTTAACATAATTAATAAGCATCTTGGTATTCAATTTAAAGCTCTCCCGGTCAATAGTCACGTAAATAGTTATTGTGTAATGCTTATGTGTAATAAACTCCATCTTATACTGCTGTGCTCTACCTAATCGTGACTCATTATTTAAGATACGCCCGTAGTACCTTTCACGTATGAATGGCTTAAAAGGGCATTCATAACAGAATGCATATTAGTTAGTCGCCGAGAGCGATGTGTCTTGTGAATTTTGTTTCCGAATGCCGATGATATTTCAAGGCAAATAAAGCTACAACAAGGGAAGTTTCGTGCTCAGAATTTTTTTTTCATACCTTTCATTTAAAGGAAACATTTTGTTTCCCTTCAGCCATTTATTGAACCACATCTATATCAGTAAAAAATATATTACTAATGCAGGTATAAAAATTCATTACTTAATACTATATGCATAGCAAAAAAAAAATACTCTATGTACTACCCAATCATATTCTCTGTCCCCCTTTTAGATGGAAATCGCTGTGTCTACGACACTAGTACATGTACAGAGATCAGAAACGCGAACCCCCCAGTGCCGGGTAAGTATGCAAGAGAGTCATATGCAAAATAGGCGGCGAAACACATTGTGACGGCCATAAGACCCCATCCTACCGAAATTTTTAATGCTTACTGCGAAAAAAATGCAAAACCACAAAACCGAGAGGGAATAGAACATCTACCATCCAGCATCAATAGAAAAACATTGCACCAAGGGCTGGCGAATACTTGAACAGCAAAAAATTATGCTAAGTCCTGGAAAATGTTTAAAAATATACATTATGATACATATACGAATACAGGAGTACTTGCGATATTCGGATGACCTGGNTAAAAATATACATTATGATACATATACGAATACAGGAGTACTTGCGATATTCGGATGACCTGGTAAAAAAGAATCCCACTTCATTATGAAACACCGATTCTTTAAAGGTAAAATAAAAAAAATAAAAAAAAATATCAGTAATGCTTCAGAAAAGTAATTTTTTTTTTCATAGCCTTATTCATAGTAAAATTATCGAATAACTGCACCACACTCAAATTACTTGCCATAGCTCGACCAATCCATCGNCAATAGAAAAACATTGCACCAAGGGCTGGCGAATACTTGAACAGCAAAAAATTATGCTAAGTCCTGGAAAATGTTAAAAAATATACATTATGATACATATACGAATACAGGAGTACTTGCGATATTCGGATGACCTGGTAAAAAAGAATCCCACTTCATTATGAAACACCGATTCTTTAAAGGTAAAATAAAAAAAATAAAAAAAAAATATCAGTAATGCTTCAGAAAAGTAATATTTTTTTTCCTAGCCTTATTCATAGTAAAATTATCGAATAACTGCACCACACTCAAATTACTTGCCATAGCTCGACCAATCCATCGNTAGCCTTATTCATAGTAAAATTATCGAATAACTGCACCACACTCAAATTACTTGCCATAGCTCGACCAATCCATCGCCTTCACGAGACTCCCTCCACTACCTACACGCACCTCTCCCCTCCCTCTTTACATAGACAGTGCCCCACTGCAGCGCACCACGAACTCAAGTTTTCAGCATCTACCACCAGAGTGCACACATGTCGCCCACTTTTCAGGCTCTCCCCTCTGTTATATCCTCTTATTCCCTGGCATAGCATTACAGTGTATAAAAGGTCTCGGGATCCAGCCTCCCGCTTGCTGCTGCCGTCGTAGTTACCTGCTCGAGTCACTCGCCTTTAAGTGTGCAGTTTTTTTCTCGTCCGGAATTTTCGCATGACCAAGCCGCAGATGTTTGCGTGCCGTCCCAGTGGACAGAAAATAATGTCGGTGGTCGTCACATACGGGAGACTACGCTCGTTCGCGGCCTTCGAAACGGGAAAAGAACTGGTCTTTCTACCGAAAGAGTTTCTGCTGACGTACGGACACGTCAAAGTTCGGTATTTGTGCAAGAGACTTCCAACATACCTGCAGCAGGACGAAGATATCCGCGACTGCCTGCCGTGCAAGGAGTTCTTCGAAAGCTGCACCCCATTAGTTCTGGACACTCCACATTCCCACGCTGGTGCAAGGCGCGGCGTCGTGCAGCAGCAGTAGTCACCACTTCCTCAGCCCACAACAGCACCTCGAGCAATGCAAAGACAGGCGTGGATGACCTCAGCCTCGAGGAAGAAGTCATTACGAACGGCTCTATAGACCAGGCGACTGCCGACCTCGTGCGGCTGTTAACGTCACGTTTGCACCCCGGCACCAGCACCATCTGGCATCCACTCACCTCGGCTACAGGCAACGACTGGCTTCCAGCACCCGAGGGCACCACGCAGGACGCCATCGGCACCAGCAGCAGTTGGTTGAGGCAGGCAATGGCTGCTCCCACCACACCACCACCACCACAACCTGCGAAGCGCGAGTTGATGTAGACCAGCTCCTTCGTGCCAGGTACGCCATTCCGGGGTTCAGACGAGTGGAGTACTGGCTGGACGACCCGCAGTATGAGGATGCCATGAAAAGCATAGAAGCCAGCGATGGCGTGAGTCACGGTCGCCTCTACTACGTCCTGGTACCTGCCTACAACCTGAGGTTCATGAATGCCTGAGGGAAGTCGAAAGTTAATTTTATTGACAGTATCCAGTGCGATATCCAAACCTGCACAGTGTACGACATGAGACCGGACCTAACCCTACCATGCAGCGCCGATGGACTAATAGAGATGAAGAAGAGCAAAATAATTATCATTAAAGAGGAAGTCCAACGTAGGGACTATGAAATACGACGAGGGGGCCAGGAAACGGTGCTTCGCTTCAGCGAAGAATGCGATTGCGAAACTCATTTACTGTGAACGACGAAGAATACGACGTGGTTCGGTTCGTTGAGCGGACGATGATCTGCCACAAATAGGGACACCCGAATATCGTGAAAAGATTTCACGACCAGTTGTTTTCCATAAAACTTTAGCTCCGATCACCTTTCTTGATTGGCTGAAGTAGGTATTAAGCGTCTAAGGCGTGTGCTCGCGAATCACAGACGTACATGATCAGAGTTACCTAATTCTGATTGGCCAGACAAGTAAGAAAATGCCTTCTCATAAAGACTCGTGGTCAATAAGTAAATGAAAACGGCTGGTACGCCGGTATGCTTTTGAAATGTAGCATGTGCAGAAATCTTTTCGCAAAATTCGGAAGTCCCTAGCCAAATCCTACCATACAAGGTGAAGACCAGCTCGCAGGACGAAGATGCGGAAGGACCGTGATTGTGAAAAAACATCCACTGGCAGTGCAGCGCATGCTAGTGCTGAGGTAGAAAAATTATTTTGGTTTGCGCAAAGTGCAAACATGTAAGCAGCACAAAGTGTCCAGAAATGCATTCATTGTGTGAGNCATGTAAGCAGCACAAAGTGTCCAGAAATGCATTCATTGTGTGAGTGTATAAGCAAAAGGCTCGAGGGGGGAAATTAAGGAAAAATAATAAAAACAAACCTTAATGTGGTCAGAAATTATATTTATGTTCAGGTACCTTGAGGTATGCATGGAAACCAAAATTACTGCCAAATTATGATTTGTAAAAAATNAATTATATTTATGTTCAGGTACCTTGAGGTATGCATGGAAACCAAAATTACTGCCAAATTATGATTTGTAAAAAATTATAGCGTGGAAGACACTCGATCATGTTTAAAGTATTAATTTTTTAAAATAAATATGTGTTCATAATTTGGAGAGCTACGTGCCTATGTGTAAATGAGCTATACATAAATAGCAACAACAAANAATTATATTTATGTTCAGGTACCTTGAGGTATGCATGGAAACCAAAATTACTGCCAAATTATGATTTGTAAAAAAATATAGCGTGGAAGACACTCGATCATGTTTAAAGTATTAATTTTTTTAAATAAATATGTGTTCATAATTTGGAGAGCTACGTGCCTATGTGTAAATGAGCTATACATAAATAGCAACAACAAAAACAGAAGCGTGCATAATGTACTGGTAGCGGATCACTTGCATCTCCTAAAAAAATGATTATAATAATGGTAAAATAAAATTTGTTGGCGTAAGCATTTTATTTTATCATCTTGGAGAAACAAAGGTTTGTCCGATTTTAATACGACGAATGAGGTGTTGAATTCAGTGATCCTCATCTGTAACGATTATGTGTATAATTTTAGCATTGTATGACATTCTATATAAAATGAAAAATATGTTAAAAAACCATGAAAACCGTGGCCATTATGCCCTGGTACATAGAATTGATTTTATACTTTTAATATCCAGAAAACTATCCTTCTTTTTAATTTTGACTATCTGATAACCCTATTCGCAGCAGAGAAGCTTGCTACTTCGCGGTGCAGATAACCCACCGTGGAGTTCTTCTTTACATTACGATGGAGAGAAAAGAAACTGTGTGTACTATTCTCAGACAAATATCAGTCGTACGGTGCGCACATATACCGATGTAAGAGAATCCTCACATGAGAAAGGAGTGGGTGACTTTAACAACTATAATGAAAACGGCACTGGTAGACAACCCACAAAAAACATGTCGACGGGTTTCAATGAAACGCGTAAATATGATTTGATTAGTAAACGAAGTAATAGTAACGAAGAAATAGTTTATATATGAAAATACCGTATTTTCAACTATTACTGTTTTTAAACTCGTAAACGAAATTTTCTGGAACATTTATTTAGTCGAGAAGTTTGTGAGAAATACTTCCCACCACAGTCTGGCATTCTGAGACTTTAGTATTTGAACTAAAAGCCATTTAAGTTATTTGGGCTTATTTGAAATTTCAGCGCACGTTATGTTCTGTCCCTTAAGATTTCGAAGGAGCCTATAATCTCTGCACACAGTCCGCGACAAAGAAACTTTTTTTATGTACCGTTTTGGTCTAATGAACTTCCCCAACTGTTCATATGTGGAAGGGCTTGTAAAATACTCTGTTTAAAAATGCCTAGAACACAGATCTCCCAATTTGAATCGCTAGTCTTATGTACTCGGTCATTCGAGCGGATGGGAAGCATAATAAAATATAAATTAGTTACTTGAGTTTATGCGCCAAAAATGACTGCAGAAATTTCACAGTATTCCGGTGTTGAGTTAGCCACACTGAAGAGTTAATTTTCCGAGACTTACGATTCCGCTAGCTCCTGCACGCCTCCAAGCAACGAGTGGAAACAACAACTTAGGAAGTTCGCAGCTTGTAATTGAATTTTAACTTCAAAGTGAACTCGTAGTACCTACTAGCTTGCGTTAAACTAGCCGTAGGTACAATAACAATGCAGTAATAACTTCTTATAGCAGAGCTAGGTGCATCAGAATGGCACAGTGGTTGCCATTCATATCGTTCTCTTGTAAGTTATTCGTAATGTAATATTCATATTTATAAATATTAATATTTAAATACATTAGTTGCAAAGTATTTGTCAAAGGGTTTCGTAATAAAACTCACAATAAAATAAATTTCCGTGTTAATTTCTTGAGCCTAAATACCTATACCACGTCCAATTAAATGAAATTTTTGATTATTGTGTATTCAGCATAAAAAAAGTAGATTTAATTACATGGAAGCTAGTATTTAAAGTTAAAAGCCGGTGGGAATCACAACAGGTATGTTACACAAGAGAAACGAAATGTGATTTGTGTGATACAAATATATCACACAAATCACATTTCTATATAATTATAGTTTGTGATGGTGTGTGCTTCTGTTTGACAGTTTGTGTANAAATATATCACACAAATCACATTTCTATATAATTATAGTTTGTGATGGTGTGTGCTTCTGTTTGACAGTTTGTGTAACGCATTTTAATATTTTTTGATCTGGAAATCTATTCAGCAATCGACACTCATGCAGTGTTTTAGCACAAATCCTTTCACAAGGAAAAAAAACAGTACGTGCCTACACAACCATTGTTAATATAATCACGAATGAATGAACGCACGACTCATTCATTCTAAAAATACTATTGATTTAAATTTTGAAGTAACTTAGTGTTGTGCGTACTGTTTTCATACTGAACTGACCAAGTGAACCGTTATCCAAATATTATAAACTGTGAAAAATATACAAGAACACAAAACATGTATGAACATAAAATTATGTTTCTTGATACACATTCTAGGGGAATACATTTTATGGCAACAGTTTTACATCTCGTGTCATAACTCCGGCGGAAAACTTTCATGGGAGGAAAATGTCGCAATATGAACAGTACATTATTCAACGAACATAAACTTTGTATAATAAAAAATCTGCAGTAGTTTTCCAAGTAGTTATTCAAAATATTGTTATATGACTTTTACTACTTACATGGAATAAACAGTAAATGTATTTTTATCCTTGCGATGGTAACCCATAGTTCGTTTCCTTACGAACGTTTGTACTTTTACTTTCTTGGTAGTCACACGGCTAATATGATAAGTGCCAAAAAATAATACATCCGTTATGTTAAGGGTGCAAATTATTGCTACGAGTATATAAACCAAAATAATAGTGACAGAAAATACTTTCTCTTTTAGAATAGATTCCACCCCACTATCACTCACCCACGCAATACTAATACAAACACTGATAGCCTAGCCATCACCATTTAAATACATATTTTCATCAGTCTTCTAAAAAAAGAGAGATAGCAAGAGAACTGCCAGTTGTGATATGTGTAGTTACGTCACTTATCTGTCGAAGTGTCGAATGGCTTTGTTTGTATTATCAAAGATCTTATTGTCAATTTAAATTAAGTTTATAGTACAGCTTGCAGTGCACACTGTAACATCCAATAGCTTGTTAAAAATGATGACCAGAACAGCAACATGTTGATCACTCAAGGCAGATTCCTGTCGCAACTCGAAGTTTATGAGTTACGACACACACACACACACACACACACACACGATTTAAGTGGAGTGGAATGGAGAGGTTTGGGCGGTTCGTAACTACAAGGCCTTGGAAGCCGATAAGTGTGAAACGAGGTGATAATGGAGCAGCGCCGGAATGGTGGTGGCAACGGGAGATCTCCTAGAAAACCCGCCGACCAGCGGCATCGTCCGGAACAATTCCCACGTTCAAAAAGCTCGGGGAGTGACCCTGCGGGGAATCGAACCTGGTTCGCCTTGGTGGGAAGCGAGCGCTCTAGCCCCTGTGCTAACGTGGTCTTCGCGATTGAAGTGTTTCTAAACCCTCCAATCAAGGAGTACCGTGTTCTTTTGGCTCTCTGTGATTGGCTGTGCGACGTGAACCCTTAAGATTACATCCTACGCTACTGGCTTATTATACCAATTGTAATACTGTTGTGAATCTGCCATTCCTATTTTCTCTGACTTATGCAAGCATTTTGGGCACTACTTTCCAAAGCGTTAATACATGTATTTAGACTAGAATTCGATCGACGCTCTAAGGTAGAGAATGCCGTAGTTGTTAAGTGGTCAGAACACTAGCCCCTTGCCACGACAGACCGGGCTCAATTCCCAGCGTGTCTGCACCCGGGTTTTTGCAACATGGCGATTGTTACCGTTGACTGTTGAGTTTTCTCTGAGTATTCCCAAGTTCCATTGCTTGAACCCCATTGGTTACGAAAATCTTAGATGTTAAGCGCTGCCCATAGTTCTCTCTGTCTAAGTTATAGGCTAACCACTAATTATTTACTCGAACGTTTTGATGCAAGTTAATAGAACGAAATTTTCGGATGAAATGTTCAAGAAACATCGAACATGCAACTTTTTACAACGAACAGTTAGTTTTTAATTCTTCCTTATAGAGAATAGAACGTATTATTGAGCAACAATTTTATATTTTAAGTGCTTACACTGTTGAAATACTAACGGGATTATGAATTCCGTTTAAAAATTGCTCTCCTCGACTGTTCACGACCACGTTAGACTTTGCTTTTTTGTTCAAATATCACAGCAAGCATAATCACAACCTGCATTTGTTTCCTTGTACGTCGTGTGAACTACAAAGCAGTGCTGATAAAAAATTTTTTATGGAGATAGTGTTTTCTGCTCTGAACTCATATTAAATAAGTTCCATAATTTATGTGCATAGAAATGCATATTTAACATTCGTTAATATTTCCGAATTTGATATAATATTTTTGATATCACTTACATAATTTTATCTAATTATTCTTGGTTGATTATAGTTTCATTATTTTTGAATACATTTAAATATTCATTATTTGAATTAATTACTGCCGGCTGGTTATTGCTTTATTAATTTATAGAATATGTAAAAAAATATTTTCGCACTCATTGTGTTGCATTTACTCATTTTTAAATTGTTTATTTCTACAGCAAATCCAAGAAAAGAGTTAATAATAGTTCAGGAAACTATTTTACTGTGGTAGCCTTTAGTAATCTGCAGAGAGACGTGTCAAATTTAAGGGTCACAGATACGAAAAATAAAATAATTTTTACGCTGTGCTTTACAACGTTGTATCACGCCATCGTATAAATTTTACAACTGGGTTCGATTCCCGGCGGGGTCGCTCCCAGATTTTAGCATGTGGGAATCGTGCAGGACGATGCTACTGGTCGGTGGATTTTCTAGGGGATTTCCCGTTTCCCCCGCCCTTGCATTTCGACGCTGCTCCCTACTCACCTAGTTCCATTCTCGTCGGTTCTCAAGACCCCAATTTTAAGAGCCGCCCAAATCTCTGCACAGCACCGCACTATAAAGTCAATTGATGGTTACTTTTAATAATGTAAGCCTGCTAAAATTCTACTTCCAGTATATTCCTCCGCGTCGCTCAAACAAAGCTTTATCGAATCCGGAAAATTACACCAAGGGGGCAGCGCACCACATTCATGCTAATTCAGCGTAATTATAGTTTGCGTAAGAACTATTTATTACTAGGCATTACCAAAACACCTTATTTCTCACTGTAATATCCACATTAAAATAAAATATTATTTATTGATAAAATATAAATAAAATTTAAATTTAACCAAAAAAAAAAAAAAAAACAAAGGTTACTTTTATGTTAACAGAAGTATACAACGAATGTTATACAAGACCCATTAAGGAAACAACCCAGCACGTCATTAATAGGGTGCTTTTTTAAAGGTTTGATTCAAATAGTGCGAATAAACCACGGATATACTATACATTTTAGGGCGTGCAGTGGAGTGATGGGGTTAATGGTGCGCTGCGGCCGAGCTCTGGTCGTTATAGGCAATTTATGGTAAAGTGAGTACTTTTGAAAGTTCTCTCATTTCGAATCATAGTCAATAAATATATTTTATTGTAGCCTTAGACTATAACTTTCGAGACCGTTGAAATGTATAGAGAGTGTTTGTTACCAAGATGGCAATATTTATTTTAAAAAGTGGTGGAAGGATAAAAAACGGCTGATAGGAAAAAAGTAACAAGGGTTTCAGAAGTGCTCACTTTACCGTGAACAGCCTATATGTGGGTAGTTGGGCTTAACGTCTCGTCGACAGCGAGGCTATTAGAAACGGCCGAGCTCTAGAGAAACAAAACACAAAGTGTAGCGACGCACAAGAGGTTATTGAATTCCTGCACCGTCGAGGATGTTTCAAGAGGCGATGCCGCGGTGCGTGGCGTCGCACGCACGTGACGCGGCGCCCAGATGTCGCCCGGCACAGCTGGCCTCGCGCTAATGGAACATGCATGTACGGCGCCTTCTCGCACCGCCGAGTACGTGCAACACGACCACCCCCATCTTCCCTACCCCTTTGCGCTGCTGGCCGCCGCGTCGCAACCATTTTCGGTTAAGGGGGGACAAGGTCTCGTAGACGGTTAGGCGCCACTAGTGCTGCAAAATGCGCCCCATCCCATTTTTTTGTTTTTGTTTTGAAACCAATTGTAACTGTATTTACACATACATTGCTTCCTATACACATTTTACACACAAAATACTTACTGTCCATTCGCGGTTATTTTCAGCTTTTCTGAAGCCCTGCTGAAGTTCTACTTTCAGAATAATTCTTCACATCATGCATACAAAGTTTAGCTGGGTCCTGAAAATTTCACCAGAGGGACAACGCACAGCATTCGTGCGCACTCAGTTTGATGCTATTTTGCATAAGAACTATTTCTTACTAGACATAACCAACACATTTGATTACTCTCTAGCTTAATCCATATTAATTGGAATTTAAATATTATAATATGAAATATAAGTAAAAATTCAGTTTGTCCAAAAATATGATACTTTTATGTTAACATAAGTATTAAAGGATTGTGATCTATGCGGTAGTTAGGAAGCAATCAAACACGTTATGCATGGGGTGGTTTACCAAAGGTTTAATTCAAGAAGTGTAAAGAAATGGTGAATGGACTATACAACGTGTTTCCGAACAACACCGGCAAACTNGAGTACGTGCAACACGACCACCCCCATCTTCCCTACCCCTTTGCGCTGCTGGCCGCCGCGTCGCAACCATTTTCGATTAAGGGGGGACAAGGTCTCGTAGACGGTTAGGCGCCACTAGTGCTGCAAAATGCGCCCCATCCCATTTTTTTTTGTTTTTGTTTTGAAATCAATTGTAACTGTATTTACACATACATTGCTTCCTATACACATTTTACACCCAAAATACTTACTGTCCATTCGCGGTTATTTTCAGCTTTTCTGAAGCCCTGCTGAAGTTCTACTTTCAGAATAATTCTTCACATCATGCATACAAAGTTTAGCTGGGTCCTGAAAATTTCACCAGAGGGACAACGCACAGCATTCGTGCGCACTCAGTTTGATGCTATTTTGCATAAGAACTATTTCTTACTAGACATTACCAACACATTTGATTACTCTCTAGCTTAATCCATATTAATTGGAATTTAAATATTATAATATGAAATATAAGTAAAAATTCAGTTTGTCCAAAAAATATGATACTTTTATGTTAACATAAGTATTAAAGGATTGTGATCTATGCGGTAGTTAGGAAACAATCAAACACGTTATGCATGGGGTGGTTTATCAAAGGTTTAATTCAAGAAGTGTAAAGAAATGGTGAATGGACTATACAACGTGTTTCCGAACAACACCGGCAAACTNCAAAGGTTTAATTCAAGAAGTGTAAAGAAATGGTGAATGGACTATACAACGTGTTTCCGAACAACACCGGCAAACTCTGACGGGTGGTTCCCGACGAATAAAAAAAGACAATTATGTCTGTACCACTTTTTCACTAAAGTGATTATTGTGGGAGCTACGCACCCCTAAAATCCACGGGTTTGAATGCAATCTAGTTAAAAATATCAGGAACTACTCACGAATAAGCAACAAATCGCTGAATAGCGTTTTGTAGAACGGAGATTTTACACCTGTGAAAATGCGGTTGGTAATACCATCCCCCGTCATCATGAAGATAGGGGTTGTCATCTTGTTGTTGCGCGAAAAATGTGAACAGTAAGCTGTAAGCGATTTGTTGAGATGAATTAAGAATCAGCACATATTAACCAACAAAAATCGTCGTCTTGTCGGTATACTCTCAGGTGAACCATTTTCGCGAAATCCTTTCGGAAAGTAAGTATGCAAAATAGAAGGTGAGTGGCCTGCGAGGTTGGCAACACGCATTCACTGGGTGGTGCAACACCAAGTAGAATTTGACTCCATGATTCGCTAGTGACAGCCTGATAAGTAGTGGATGTAAATAACGGCGCACATTCAGTCGTGTGCTCACGCTAGATGTGTTACTGACTTGTTTGCAGTAATATATAACGATGGAGCGTTACACGTGGGCAGAATGTACAGACATTGTGCTGTTTCATGGGCGCAGCGATTGTAACGGACGAGCTGCCCAGCGTATTTACGCAGACCGATTTCCCGGCAGGCATGTCCCACAACATAAGACGTTTGAGGCAGTTAACAGACGGCTCCGTGAAACAGGAACGGTGCGGGTAAGGGCAAGATAATGTGTGTGGCAATACGTAGTTTGACGCATGCTGTACTCAGACATAACGTTAGGGGCATGTGCATCTTCAGGTACGGAAATCAGAAACAGGACGACGGCGGACAGTGCGCAGGGTACGGTTTGAGGAGGAGATACTGGACCGATGTGAGGTGCAGCCCTCAACCAACACACGTCAGGTGGAAGTAAGATGGGGTGCAGCCACACAACAGCCTGGGGCGTTTGCAAACAGCAAATATTGCACCCTTTTCATATCCGAAGAATGCAAGAGTTGCACAGTGGTATCTGCAGCAGTGCATCTGCGCTCCTGCTTTTGCGTCGCACGTATTGTTCACCGATGAATGCACGTTCGCATGTGAGGGTATTCGAAAAATTCACAACATACATTTCTGGGCCAGTGAGAATCCACATGCCACCCACATTTCCGATCACCGAGTACGGTTTTGTGTCAACGTGTGGTGCGGTGTAGTTGGTGACACGTTGCTCGGACCACACGTCTTGCCCCAACGACTGACTGGATAAATTTACCTGGGGTTTCTCACAAAGATTTTTATTTGTTAGACGATGTTCTCCTTAATAATACCAAAATGACGGTGCAACCGCCCACTTTGCAAGAGATGTGCTTGCGTACCTGTCATATACATTTGGTGCTCGTTGGATTGGCCGTGAAGTCCTGTGTCATAGCCTGCAAGATCACCGGACATGACACCGCTGGATTTTGTCGTGTGGAGACGCATGAAATCTGTCGTGTATGCCTCGCCAGTAGAATCACGGGACGATCTGGTCCAGCGGATACAAGCAGGTGCCGACAGCATACAAGCGATTCCCGGTGTTATCGAACGCGTGCGTCGGTCACTTTCGCGGCGATGCAATGCCTGTCTTGATGCCCGTGGTAGGACCTTTGAGCAGTTCTTGTAAACAGTGTGATTAGTGCTTTTGCGTTTGTAAACGTAGGTTATTTGTGTTGTTTCAATACAACGATTTATTTATATCTGCATTGTGATCATTGTGCTTCTCTACTTTTTAAATGCAACCCACCCGGAATTGCAACCAGTACACGACCATTACTCTTTGCAAGTTAAAAGTACAACGAGTGCTATCACGTTTTCACTAGCGTAACTTATGAGGATATAACTGCATGGTAATGTGATCGAGGAACTAGATAACATATGTAATTGAATGGAGGTAAAAAAATGTTTTAACCTCGCTGATGAAATGTGTTACTAAGTATATAGTGCAATAACTATGCAAAGTAGATACACATGTTGCCACTGAGAAAAGGACTTCGGTTATTCTCGTAAATATGGCGCTAGACAATGATTGTGCGAAGTCTACTGTAAGGCTTATCTCTATTAATGTATCTTCTACCACTGCTGAAAAATTACATGGAAAACAGTGTAGCTACTGTGGAAAGATCTTCAGCAAAAGCTGCCATGCTCGGCGACATAATAGGACCACCTGTACAGAGTCCTTTTCGCACGATGAAGCATTACAATGGCCGGACACAGTTTATGCAAGGTGATACATTGAAGAAGCACATCAATAACAGCAACGATTCTTGTTTTGAGAGCCAGCAAGTGTTACCGACAATACTTCTTGCTGCATCGGTGGGTACTGATTCGTCAGGTGATTAAGACGAGACGGTTAATGCCAATGAAGGAATGAGATACCTATGAGGCGCGGTAGAGTAGGTGGATTGTGAGGGG
>NQII01006344.1:182431-192622 GCA_002778355.1 Clitarchus hookeri
CACATATATATATATATATATATATATATATATATATATATATATATATATGTACATATCAGATGGTGTTCGAAATGACATATTTCAAGTAATAAATAATTTTGGCCAGGTGCTTTTAAAAGGCTTAAATGCCTTATTATTTTCTTGTAGTGTACTAAGGCTATTATTATAATTTTTCAATATAGTAGCATCGGGTATTTCGGAACGATATAAATGAACTGCGCTTATTTCAGTACACGGAAAGTTTTTAATCAGGGATTGTACTTCGCTAACATTCATTGCATACGTGGAAACAATTTTTAGCGTTGCGGGCGACAGAACTCCTAAACGTTAAAGAATATCAGACAAGGCACTCCAGAAATTCGTGCCACAAAAATTTTAGGTTCGCAAGAAATAATATAAAAACTGATAATAATTTATCCAAAATTATATTTTTTAGTTATCACTGAGAAAGAAAATAGACTAATTTTAAATATGTATTGTATCAAGGGTAGGACACATTGCTTTCAAACTCGTACATCATCAAGGGTACATTTACTGCTTTTGTGTTTACATGTGACAAAATTTAGTACAACTAAACACTACATTTTAGCATTTTACTTATACAGTTCTTCAAGACTTTTGTATACATACATGTTAGAGTTTATTACAAAAAGTATATATTACCTTAATAAGAATTAAGAGATCCTAAACATGTTATAACTATGACACCGAAGTTTTGAAAGGTAATTCCAACAGTGGAAAAACATCTGCCGTTCTACTTTATACACAATATGAATTGTTAGAGAGGAATCGTATTCAAGAAATTTGAGTTATACTCTGTTCAGTGTTTTTCTAGGGGGCCATGGTGGCTGAGCGGTTAGACTTCTCGCCTCCCACCAAGGCAAACCGGGCTCAATCCCCGGCCGGGCCAATCCAGGATTTTCGCATATGGGAATAGTGCCGAACGATGCCACTGGTCGGCGGGTTTTATCGGGGATTTCCCATTTCCTCCACCCCTACATTCCGGCGCTGCTCCATTCTCACCTCATTTAACCTTCACCGGCTCTCAAAATCTCGTTACGAGCCGCCCAAACTATCTCAACTCAACTCAACAACTCAGTGTCAATGTAGTTCAGAATTTTCCATGTTTCTTGTCAGTACACTATTAGTTCTATTGTTTTAATATAATGCTCTTTACAGCCTACTAGAACAAATGTTTTACACTCTACCTATTTCATTAGCATCAAAAGTTTTGTAAGTTTAAGTACACATGAAAGCCAGTTAGGTATCTTTTTAAAACACGGCCTGTAAATTTTCCTTCGTAAGCAAAGAAAATTATTTGAAGTTACTGTATCCCCTTAAGTAACCTAACTTACCTTCAGTTAACTTTAAATATAGATAAATTAACAACGATATCGGATGGTATGCCACAAAGGCATACGAAGAAATTCCAACAATCTGGATGTATTTGTTGTTCGTGGTAATTTGCTATAACGTGTTATTCGTCCAAACGATTTTAAATTATGCTTGGGGATCGTGTTTCGTCTTTGGTTACGCTGTTCTGTAGAAGATGCAGCATTTATTTACCGGTTCCTTCACCTCACAGAGGGTTCTCTACGTAAACACCTGCTCAGGTAAGTCGATAACGGGTGGCGAAAGCGATGACAATGATGTTTTACTTGTGACAACACCCAGTTATAGAGCGTTAAAATGATAAGAAAAGCAAAATTATGAAAATAACTGGAATGGTGGCCCATTTCAAATATTTGTTTCCACATTTACCATCATTGCTATCGGATCTGATGACATCTTGTATTCCCATATATCTTTAGCTGACGCGAGTATGTGCTCTATCTCGGCATCCTCAACTAAGTGAACTGTAGTTAA
This sequence comes from Clitarchus hookeri, assembly GCA_002778355.1. Taxonomy (NCBI): domain Eukaryota; kingdom Metazoa; phylum Arthropoda; class Insecta; order Phasmatodea; family Phasmatidae; genus Clitarchus; species Clitarchus hookeri. Next base: position 184,301 of record NQII01006344.1, read on the forward strand.
TCACATCTCTGTATACCAGCAAAAATCTTAAAGAAACACAAACCGCACATTATTTCACAGGTGTTCAGCTTTCACAGCAATTACGGGATTTCGAAATAGCCCATAAAATGTGTATGCAAAGTGCCATGATAGACAAATTACAAACGTGTCTAAAATTGCATCCGCTATTAAAACATGTGAAACGAGTTATAAATAACTTATAATGACGCCATATATCCTGCAATCCCAACATAAGAGATTTGCTTAGTTAAGTTTGTCGTGTATTTTATGCAGATACATAAGTAATGTCACACGTATTCGTACGGATAAAATTATAAAACAACGTTGTTTGCATGGGGAAGGAGCGTAGAAGCTTTGTTTATGAAAAACGAACGTCAGGTGAAACTTCGTTTTGTATTTCATATAACAATTAAAAATCAGATAAGACATTAACTTTTGGATTTACTAAAATTGCACGTACTGATAGTAATTTAAAAATACGACGAAAACGACAATTTTTTTTGTTTCCCATTTGGCAGTAATATTTTCCACCGACGTCGAGCTAGCACTATTGCTTTACCCTCAGTGATCGAACTATTCATGTGACCATAAAAAATCGGATAACTTAAATTTTAGAAATACTATTGTGACACGTACTGAAAGTGATTTAAAACTGTGGAGAAAACGAACATTCTTTGTTTGCCAGAAGGTGGGATTATTGTGCACCGGTATCGAGTTAGCACTCCTACTTTGCCGCCAGTGGTTGAATTATTTCTCCCGCAGCGCAGAATAAACGACGCACATGCCGTGAACGGGGCAGGTGCTATCAATATAAATACTCTAGGGTTCCCGACAATGCTGATGGACGAGCACCGCAAAAGAAGGGGTGAAGGGAATGGGAAGGGGTTCGGGTCAGAGAGGTCGCGAGCCTCGGCCTCCATTGTCCGGGGACAAGCGGCGGTCGGTCGTGCTCGTGTAATTCTCGCTGTCCTTCCGTCCCGGCAGCCGCCGCCGCCGACATCGATTAAACCTCTACGGTAAAATTAGCGGCCGGCCGCGCGCGGCCGAATCAAGCTGCTGTAGCAAGTTCGCGGTTGATTGATTACTCCTGAATAAAAAAATTGACGGAAAAAAAAATATATGTCTGCTTAAGTCGACGTTGGCCGGATCATTTTCGCTAGTGTCAGTGGACCGCTGAAGGAACGCAGTTACTGCGCATGCGTCTGTGGCGGTCATCATTATAGGCGGATCGCAATCTATTCGTAACGTGCATACGTACGCACGCACGTACGTGGGTAGCTACGTTTTCAGTTGGCAGACTTTCATGCAAGCCAAAAAGTAGTTTAGCAGAGCGAGATTATTAGGTTGTGTTTTGTTTGTGCAGGCTTTGTGAAAAACATTGGCCAAAGAAAATAGAATTTCGTATATTGATGTGGTTAAAAAAATTAATTAATTATAACATTGTACATTCTGATCGGTTTTAAGTACAGCCGCACGTGCGTATAAATTGAAAGTTGGCCTACTTTTCTACGTACGTACGTACGCTAAGTGCGAATGGGAATGTATGCAAGTATATTCTTGTACGTACGTTAGTAGAAGGTTGTGAATCCATCTCTACTCTGCGTGTGCGTGTGCGTTTCCACCTATCATTTTTCAATGTGGGACGGTGTGTGAATACGTATTTCTGTAGTTTAAACTAACCCGGGCTAAACTAAACTCTAATATTAGTTGAGCGAATGTTTTCGCAGTTTAAACTAACCTACGATAGTTGGTAAGTAGCTCGTATTCACGCACATGCGCAGCACAGCATCCACTTGCAGCAACGCTGGCAAGGACTTTCGTAAAGTAGATCTATATCTCACGGTGTCATATTGAAAGTGCATTGCGTTGATGGCGGTCACCAAAATTGACTTTCTATAGCTTTTTATATAATTGAGCAAGAATTTACGTATCAACATCACATTCGTTTCTAACAGCTTCACATTCTTGTAATGAAATGCATAGTCACCACAAATTGCTTCCATGGCGATGTTTATTTTTACGTCTTGCGAAAGATACACTGTTTGCTTAATTAACCTGTAACCAACTGCAGAGGGCGAGTGAAAAAAAGATAAAATAAAACGACGATGCTTGTAGGTAAATGAGTGAGTCTAGTTCTATTACTTAGTATGGTCACTTAGTACACCATAGCGCTTTCCATTCTCTACATTACACATAGCTTTAAATTTGACAGCACTATTATTAGCACTCGGTTGATTTATTTAAATTTTTATACAGCTTATTTTCTTTACTGTCAATATGAGTAGTACATATATAGCAAGTAGACCTACACAAAAATTCATTGATTAAAAAAGAGAAATATATATATATATATATATATAAGTCTAATATTCTAAATGTAAAATAAATAAAAACAAAGTAGGGTGGGTAGATGGTATAAAATATTTTAAAATTAGCAAACCTACACCACACCATTACACAAAAAACCTTATTAACAGCAAACTTTTCGGCAGCGTATTTCCATATATTTTATTGCATACTGACACTAAGGGCTTCGTAATTAATTGTGAAACTTGAAAAAAGTAAATATGTTTAATTATAATGTCATAAAATATATAAAATTGGACTGCGTCAGTTTAAAGGCATCATTTTACGAGCTTTATTTAATGACTGCTTTGTCGAAAATATATCATCACCAAGTTCAAATTTCAATTTTTTACGTAAATACAATACAGGAGCTTGAGCAATAGAAATAAATGCAGTCTGATTTAAAACAGTTTCATGAATTGCAAAAGTCTTCCAACATATAACCTTGATAACACATACCTTGATGAAAAGTCAGTATAGTTAGCTATCGTATTTGCATTTACTGACCTATTTATTAAAACAGATAAGAAAATGTGCATATTGAACTTGCATGTATATTTAAAATAAAGTATATACGTATTCATTCTCCAGAGTTTTTATATCATGTTCAGGTAGGATATCACCCGCTGAAGTTCGCGTGACTTAAAAAGCCAAGGCCATAGTGCGAAGTCATGGTCACACATAGCTTTAAGGATTATAGGCTATTCACGGTAAAGTGATCACATTTGAAAGCCCTCTCATTTGGAATAATAGTCAATAAATATATTTTATTTCAGTCTTGGGCGTTGCCTTAAGAGTGCAGAGGAATATGCACACTGAGTTTATTACTTAAATAACGACATTTATTTTAAAAATGTGTTTAAAGGATAACACATGGCCGGAAGGAAAAAGTAACTAGGGCCTCAACAGTGCTCACTTTACCGTGAACAGCCTATAAATGCAACACTTCCAACCGCGTGTCTCCATACATTTTTTACTTCCACTATCTCTATGCACGCCCTCCGCCCCATCGTCTTCCTTGCACTCGTTCTGCTTTCATTTAAACTCTCACGTTTTCTTTTGCATTAAGATTCAGTTTTCTTCGTGCGGCCGCTCCGCTTTAGGCTTAACATTTCGAAATTCTGACCGAAATATGTGTTTTTTGCATTCAGGACGTCGTAGTTTTGTTCCCCACCGGTTATACTTGGAACGATTTTACTGATCCCTCCACCCCCTCATCCCTCTACCCCCCTTCCCGACGCCCCTGTCTAAATATATCAGACAGATTCCCGTGTGGTTACTTACCATAAACATTGCCAGTTACGAAATTATCAGATTAAGATTGTGGCTAGTCTATGAGCTTGAAAGGAAATAAACATTATTAAAGCCTGTTGAGGTAAAACTAACACTTTTGAAATCAACCTTTGAAAAAAAAATACTGCCTTTTCTACATTACGGGCTTACAGTAATCACTAGCATACTGGTTGCCAGTTAAGTTGGCAGTGAATAAACTAAACAAATCTGATGTAACATATTGAGAGTGTTTTGCTTAGCTACTTAAGTCAGTGTTTCTTGTTTCATACACGTTGTGCATAGGTACTTAAGTCAGCGTTTCTTGTTTTATACATGTAAGAGCACAAGTCTGCATATTAATAACACATTTACTTTCATAAAAATGTTACGGTTTCACTTGGTCGACGCACGAATAATGTGAAACTGTCGGCGGCAATAATAATTTTACATATGGCAAAAGGATACAACATAAGAAGGAAAGAAGATCCTAAGCAGGGCTTTCAAAAATACTTAATTGACCATGGACAACTTGTCGTGTGACGGTTTAGGAATTTAAGAGCGACGCTGGCCCACAACATCCCCCCCCCACATAACTAGGGTAGAGACACGTGTCACTCCTAGTCACCGCAGGGGAAGGTCAACTCGAGAAGGATGCACGTGACGACTCTAACACATGTCGCGGAGGAGTCGTCCATCCCCCTTCACCCATCCACCCCCCTAGGCCTCTAGCCTGCACGGTAGATCTGTGGAAGGCAGGGTTTTCTCGAGATATCAGTAAATAATCATCTGTATTTCGCCTAAAATCAGAAAACACGCACCACGGAAGAAATAGCTGGCGAGCTGGATATTGGTGCCGAGAACACCCCTCCTCCCCCCCTTAGCTAACCACAGGACAAGGTGGAAAAGCCCCGAAGAAGTAGCTGACGAGAGTAAACTAGGGGCGAGGTACTACCCCCCGCCCCGCCAAACCTTCAGAAACCAGGACACGTGTTTTGAAAGGCATTGTTCTGCATTCTACCACTCCACCCCCCTCACCTCCTCCCCCCCCACAAGGCGACACGTGCCGACAATTAAGACTGGAGGCTGGCAAGCATAAAAACCCCTTTTAGAGAGTAGTGGGGAACAGTTGATTATCACCGGGCCGAGAGGTCGGTCAGTTCATTAGTACCTCGCAGAGAGGTCAGTCTGGGAATTATTACCGCCAGAGACATTAGTTCGAGAGAGCAGTCAGTCGAAGATCGCCGAGCAGAGAGTTAGGTCAGGGGGTCGGACCCCTGGCCACGTCAGTAGAACATCACCACAGTGAGACGGCAGCAACAGCGGGCCTTTGCCAAAGGACGCCCATCGCCGGAGCTCACCCACCACAGCTGACATCGTTTCAGCAAGAGTTAAGTATTCAGTTCGCCGTCAAGAGAAGCCCCCCTCCATCACGAAGTCGTTAGCAGTCAATCCGAATAACCAAATTTTCACAGTACCACGCCTCGCAAGTTCTGATGTATTTTATTTGTGTTACGTTCGAGACAATATATTCGTCCTTCAAAATGAAATAGTAAAATACTTCATTATTACAATACCCTCAACCTCCAAGCACATTATAGTCTGTGCCTGGGGGCATTAACAACGACACTATAAGCCACACTGTCTTCCACAGTGGCGGTAGAGCGTCAAGTTAAATTGGCTCCCAACTGTGGGGCCCACCACAGACTACATCAAACTATAACAATGATTTAGGCTGTTGTGTGTATTTAATAAAGCGCTTTTGAAATCCCTGCCTAAGTTATAACTTTATGTTACCACATTTTATATCCTTCCGCCGCATGCAAAACTAAACCCGATCACTCTATACGTGGGGCCGCGGTGGCTGAGCAGTTAAACTGATCGCCTCCCACCAAGGCAAACCGGGTCCAATCCTCAGCCGTGTCACTCCCGGATATTCATAAGTGGGAACGTGCTGGATGATGCCACTGGTCGACGGGTTTTCTCGGGGATCTCCCAGTTCCCCGCTTTTGCATTCCAGCGCTGCTCCATTCTTACCTTATTTCTCTTTCATCGGTTCTCAAGATCTCGTTGTTAAGAGCCGCCCAACTCTGTCAACTCAACTCACTGTATATGTCCGCCGATCAAGAGTGCAAGTATGAAAAAGGTTAGGAACATAAATTATGTTACAAATATGCCTATTCTTATTATTAAGTGAATAAAAAAAGAAGAAAATGAAATTAATGAACTTCGTTTCCCCAAATTTAAACATTGCGTTGTAAATATGACGTTAAAGACATGGAACGTATTTTCCTAATTCGCTGCCAAATTTACGTAGTTTGTTTCAGACAGTACTTACGTGGAAATACTTGAAGTTATGGGCAGGGCCTTTTCTCAAGTGCTGGTTTCAAAAGTGCTCAATTAATCGCGAGCAGACCAAACTCGTCGTTATTTCCCTTCTCCAAGCACGAAACACTAGACATCTTCATAACGAAAGAGTGTTAATTTCAAGTGCACGGTTCGTACTGGCACGTCGGATCATGTTAATGAATTGTGGTTTTCCGTATACTGTTCCTGTGCACTACGGGAAATAAGCGGAAGCTGTACGTGCAGAGAGAACTCCAGTTCTGTTGTCTTGTGAGGAGCTTAGCTTTACACGGTGATATGAGGGAACAAGTGTGAACCACCAATCATTATACTAGTTATTTGGAATTAAATTCAAATCGCCAAAGCAAAACCGGCGTTAAAAGTACCGACAGGGTCACACATTGTGTTAATTGCCAGAAGTATTTTACTCTAAGTGTTGATGCTTATAATGTTTGCTCTACTATTTTAAACTGCGAATTATGTAAATTTTTTAATATTTAGAATTATGAAGTCCATATTTTATTAATATGTTAATTGCGGCATAGCTAAAGGACATTTATTCGATTTTAATATTTTCATTGTTTGAATATTTTTTTGCACGAGCGTGTCTTCTCACCAGAATAATATTCGTCGTAAATTACTCTAAACATATATCCCGTGAAAATTTTGTACTCCTGCAGCTTGAGATTTTCATAAGTGATTATTTTCCATACAATACGTAAATAATCCATTCTCTTGTATACTTGTACGAAAAACGAACATATGTTCCTTAAATCCCAAATAATATTTAGTGACACATTTTACTTGTTGAAAGGCCCTATTTTTTATACTTATAACTTATCACGATTTCAGGCAAAAACAACAGGTGTGTTTAATAAGTAATGTATTATTCTACGATTTTTTTTTACGTAACAGAAATTTTCACTTAATTATACTCAGGCATATTTCTCCACTAAACATTTTTAACCCGCAGAATACGACTCTTGTAAGTAATCAAAGGAAAGATGAGAACATTTGTGAACAAAATTTGAGTGAATATAAATAGTGGAAACATAATATTAAAAAGAATAGGAAGAACTACAGTACCAAGCCAGCCGTTTCCGTTAACGCATTCGTACAGGCCAAGATAATTTTGGCCGCAGGTATTTCTTTATTTTCTTTTTTATGAAATAAGGTTGTAAATATTAGAAAAAAAAATTTTCGTTCTAAAATCACACAGTATTAATAAGTAAAGGTTGTTTGCGGTAAACGGTTTACTTTTGAAATAAACCCTTAAAAAAAATTACTGCCCATTACTACGTATAAACTGAAGTGCACAAAGGGAAAGTAAGCGCCCAGCTAAGTCGGCAGCAATTAAATAAAAATTATTATAGTACTTGACGTTGTATTGGAAGTGTAATGTTTAAATTCATGACTACTGATGTCAATGCGTTTTTTTTTCACATAAGAACATACATTCGCATAGTTTAAGCGTATTTACTTTCGTCAATAAATGTACGGTTTACGTGGTTAATGAATGGCGCGAGTAGCGTGAGACGGCCCATAACAATGTTGTTTTACGTATGGCGGCTGGATACAGAATGAGAGGGAAAGTATATTCGAAGCAGGACTTTCAAAAGTACTCAATTAGCCGTGAACGGCCTTTAGTTAGGAAACCAGGGTTTAATCGTCGGAAGGGATTATTACAGACGTGGCGTTACAGCGAGCAAGTTCCGATGTAAGGCTATAAAGTCTATTCGCGGTTACTTCACACTTTTTTTAATCAAACCTTTGAAAAATCATCCCGTGCATGACGTTTTTAGGTAGGTTCTTTCCTAAATATGTCACGTATCACAAACATATTTAAAAAAAATACTTTTGTAAATAAAATAATTTCTTATTAAAATGAATTTTATTAGAAAATATTTTTATTAAATTTGTTTCTTGGGATGTCGGAGGGGAAGAACATCCAACATGGCATCTATACCTAGCTGTGAAGCCNCAAGTTCCGATGTAAGGCTATAAAGTCTATTCGCGGTTACTTCACACTTTTTTTAATCAAACCTTTGAAAAATCACCCCGTGCAAGACGTGTTAGGTACGTTCATTCCTTAATATGTCACGTATCACAAACATATTTTTTTATTAAAATAAATTTTATTATTAATGTTTTTATTAAATTTGTTTCTTGGGATGTCGGAGGGGAAGAACATCCAACATGGCATCTATACCTAGCTGTGAAGCCTACCAAGATGGCGGATTGCACCAACCAACATGGCCACCCTGGTTGTGACGCCTACAAATATGGTGGACTGGTGCAGTCCACCATATTGGTGGACATAACCGCAGGCCGCACCAACCAAGATGGCGGAAAACTGCTACC